>JAGDQP010022017.1:0-30982 GCA_022664845.1 Lepisma saccharinum
GTGGATTGAATATGGCTGTGAT
The DNA here is from genome assembly GCA_022664845.1 of Lepisma saccharinum. Lineage (NCBI taxonomy): Eukaryota > Metazoa > Arthropoda > Insecta > Zygentoma > Lepismatidae > Lepisma > Lepisma saccharinum. The sequence goes on from JAGDQP010022017.1 coordinate 23, forward strand.
TTATTATATATATATATATATAATATTAAGCCATTTTGTATCCCTTTTCTTTCCACATATCACGGTCTGCTGCTATCCTCATCCATATAGCTCCGCAAAAACGCTTGATTTAATCTACCCATCTAATATTTGGACGTCGTCTCGGTCGTTTCTTTTCTCTAGGAATCTAATATAGTACATTTGTCGTCCACCTTCCATCTGTTCGTCTAGCTATGTGACCGACCGATCTCCACTTCATCTTCTTCGCAGTCTTGATTATATCTTCTACTTTTGTTTGTGCGCCAATCCATTCATTCTATTCCTGTCCTCTCCTAGTTATTCCTAACATGCATCTATCCATTGCTCTTTGTGTGACTCTTAATCTTTGAGTTGTTTGCGCATTCAATGCCAAAGTTTCATAGTCGTACGTCATTACAGGGAAGACACATTGATTATATATAAACTTTACCCTTCACACACTCGTATTTTGTTTTTGAAAATAAAGTGTAGTCTTCCAAACGAACCTCACGCCATTTTACATCTTCTGTTTATTTCATCCGTCAATTTGGCATTCGATGTTTTGAGCTGGCCTAGGTAAACATACTCATCAGCTATGTCTACTGTCTCTCCGTTAATCTTTATTTCCTTCTTTTCAGCATGTTAATTTGATTGTACATTACTTTTGTTTTACTTAAATTCATTTTAAGACCTATTTTCGAACTCTCACTACACAGCTCTTCCATTCTGGTTTGTAGTTCTGCACTTGAAGCAAACCGAACTATATCGTCAGTGAATCGTAGGTAATGAAGATATTCGCCATTGATCTTTATTCCAACTTGATCCCAGTTTAAATTTTGGAACACACTTTCCAGGGCAGCTGAAAGAAATTGAATATCCTTGCCTTACCCCTCTTCCAACTTTAAATTTTTAACTTTCTTCATGTAGTCTAATGACAGATGTAGCGGTCGTGTAAATGTTTCGCAGTAACTTAATGTATGTTTGCACTTTCGATGCCTTGATGTTCAAGTGATTTAAGTACTGCTGACAAGGAGACCGAATCGAAAGCTTTTTCAAAATCTTTGAATCCCAAACATAGTGGCAGTTCATATTCATTAGTGATTTCCATAACTTCATTCAATGTTTGTATGTGGTCCATTGTGCCTAATCCAAGACGAAATCCGACTTGTTCCCTTCCCTGGTTAAAATCTAAGTCTCGTTCAATACGATTTAAAATAACTTTGGTGAACATTTTATATACAAATGACAGTGGACTAAATGGTCTGTAGTTTTCGACGCGTCCTTCGTCCCCTTTCTTGTATAGCAAATGGTTAGAGCATTATTCCAACTTGAGGGTATTTCTCTCTTCCTCAGGCACATTGAGAATAATTTCGCAAGTTCCTCTTTCATTTTTTCACCTCCCCATTTAAACATCTCTGCTGTGAGTCCATCTTCTCCTGGCGATTTTCCGTTCTTCATCCCTTGAAGTACTTTATCCACTTCTTTTTTTATTACGTATGGGACATCTACATCATTTTCTTCTGAGTCTTCATTTCCTAGCTCTTCTTCGGAGTAGTACAATTCTCTGTAGAAATTTTCAAATATGTTTATAATTTCTTCCTTATTTCGTGTTACGGTGCCGTCTGGTCTCTTAACTGCAATTATTTGCTTTTTCCCTATCATGAGTTGCTGTTTGGCTTTCTTCAGGCTCCTGTTTTCCTCGATTGTATTTCTAACAAGATTGTCGTTGTATCTTCGTACATTTTCTTTTCTTTTCTTCCTTACGGTTTTATTTAGTTCTATGTATACTTAATCCTCTTCATGTAATTTTCCTCTTCTTTCATTTTCCTTCTTTTCTTCATCAAGAGTTTAGTTTCTTCTGAGATTTTGCTCTCTTTATTCTCTTTGATGCCTGCTATTTCCTTGGCTGTCTTTCTTACTATCTCAGTCAGTATTTTATTTCTGCTATTGATATCTTATTTATCTTCAAACTCTTCCAAGGCGCTGAATATGTTGCTTAGTTTTATCTCGAATGTCTGTCTGTGTTTTCCTAGATTTTCCAGATCTAAAAGTGACCGTTTTCCTCTGATAAGCTTCTTTCTCTCAAATCTAGTATTTAGTTTCAGCTTACATCTCACCATCCTATGATCACTCGAGACTTTGAAACTGTTCAGAACAGACACGTCTTGCAGAATTTCCCTGTTATTCGATAGAAATTAGTCTATTTCGTTTTTAGTCCCATGTGGGCCTTTCCATTTTCACTTCCTCTGAGACGGCTTCTTGAAAAATGTATTGGAAATGAACAGTCTGTTGGCTTCTGAGAATTCCACTAACTTCTCTCCTGTCCTGTTTCCTTTGCCAAATCCAACGTTTTCCACTTTCGTGTCACTGCTCTGCTTAGTTTCTAATTTCGCATTGAAGTCTCTCATTACAATTTTGTAATGTGAATATATATATGGTTAAATCAACGCTTATCGACAAAAATCACATGTAAAGAGAATCATTGTCTTCTTTATCCGCACTTCTGCAGACATCATGGGCTCAGTCGAAACATTCCATAGACTGAATGAATCCATCCAGACATAGATATTATTATATTTTAAGAATTGTAGTCTAAAGAGGGCAATAGACTTATTCATATTTTTCATAATATATATGGTTTACAATTACAAAAAAATATTTTATTTATTTAATAGCGTATTTAATGATAATACAACAGTATCCTCGTGAATTCTACTCTCTAATTGAAAACTAAGTTTAAACTCTGTAGTCAGTCTTTTTCTAGATTGTTATTAAATATATGTTAAATTTTTGTGAGAGCTATGCGAGCAATAACTATTTTTTAAATTATTAAGTTAATTTTAAACATACGAGGGGCATTTGATAAGTCTTGGGTCTACCTAGGAAGGAATTGTACGATTAAAAAAAAAAAAACTTCAGCAGCGTGAAGCTCAATCCTTCTGAGAAGGTCCGCATACTTTCAGGCCAATCGCTATCGCCGCGTAGTAGTGGCGCCACAAAACGTCAGTCGAGATGTCATTGTGCACGAGTGAGGAACGTGTTGGTGAACACACTGTGAACCTGTTTCGCAAGGGTATGTCGTAATCCACCTGGAAAGTTGTGCACTTCTCCGTACGGTGCTCCAGTATTGCCAATCCCTTACGAAAAATAGGTTGGCAACACTGTTTTTAGACAACCGGGACGATTCTCATCAGACAGTGATATTCTGCCCCGTTTGAATTCTGCCACCCACCTTTTGACCGTAGCCAAAATTTCCTTCCCTGACATGCCCTTGTGAAACACGTAGCGGATCACAGCGCGTTCACCAACACGTTCCTCACTCGTGCACGATGCCATCTCGACTGACGTTTTGTGACGCCACCACTACGCAGCGCTAGCGACCAACCATGCTCAGAAGAATTGAGCTTCACTCTGGTGAAGTTTTTTTTTAATCGTACAGTTCCTTCCTAGGTAGGTTCAAGACTTATCAAATGGCCCTCGTATAAGGCATTTATTTACAATGAAAATACTCATAGGGTAGCACCCGGTTTCACCCCACACGCACAGATTATTAAAGAAAATACCTTAAAGTGCTAGGCATAATCATTTAATATAAAAATAAATCTTCATAAAATACGCAACACACAGTAATATTTACCTATTCAGTCACTGTAGCAGTGATTCTGTAAGAATCAGTAAAAAGCAGAAAAGAAACAGACGAAATCTCAGGCAAACACATCACACATCGACGCTAAACGAAATTATGTAATGGCTGATCCTTCTTTCTCGCTAGTTGAACTTATTTCAGTCGTCACCCGCAAGAAAGCTGCACTGGTCAAGCGGAAAATAAGGTTTCACCCGACCACACAGTTCTACCCCACTTTCCCCTGTTGTATACACTTTCGCTGCAGTATGATATCGCCAAAGTGTTTGCATGTAAATAATTAATATTTGTATTTGTAATTGCTTCAAAGGTAAAGGTCGGTAGGTGTTGGATTCATTATTCTGATTCCCGTACGCATTCTGGAATTTGCTTATCCCATCCGTTTTTTTTTTTACATTCTTCACTGTTGATTTTTTTTAGCCTATGTCCTAAAAAAGTCAGATACACCAGCCAACTTGTTGCGTGGAAAGTTCTACTAACGTGGCCAGAGGCGATTCATCCATGTAGAAATCGAGGAACTTCCTTAAGTTAAAATAACAATATTTTTATAGTTAATTTTCTTTCTCGTGAAAAAAAAAGAGGTATGGTATATATGTAGAGAATTTAGTTAAATAAATGGAGGATGGCAATATTGAGTAGCGTAAATTTATGTATTGACATCTAACGGTCAAATTTCGAACTATCTCTTTCATATCTTTTCTCTCCTGCGGTCAGTATTATTTGTTTCTTTGCTTCCTGTAACTCCTAGATAACTTGCACTGCTGCGCGTCCATGCGCTAGCCCATATATGGACAAAATGGGAGCAAATGAGGAGGCACATACTACTTTCTTGCTTCCAGATACCAGACCAGCAGGTCACGCCTCTTGTTGTTGACAAAAGTTAGCTCTATTAAGTGCAGGGGGGAGGGGCGATCAGGATATCGTGGATTTGAAGAACTTAACAGTTCCTGCACTTTATAAAAATCACAAATCGCTACTGAACGTTATTGTCGTGAATAATAAACCTTTGGATTCTAAGAATCGTTTAAAGAATTTTCACAAATTTCTCGGTTGTCATTCAGTTTCGTATTATTACAATTATTTAGATTCACGTTACAGTTATTAAGCCTATTATTCAGTTACAATCAGAGCTGAAACCTAGTCACTTTTTAGTGACCAGTGACCCGGCCTGACCCGAACATAGATGACTCGGTGATGCGATCCGAGCCTATTAACCCGGTTAGGGAAACGTAATTAACTGGGAACTTCGGTGTCGTATTTTTCGTGCTCTGGAGGTAATATCTACGACCCTGCTCACTCCTGAAAGAAACGCTGTTCAAACGCAAGGAAATAACTAAAAACCCTGTTTTGTTTCCGGGTTACCGAGTCTGAATCGAGTCACCGGGGCCGAAGCCTAGACCCGGTCCGAAACTTGACCTGGTGACTTGTTTCAGCTCTAGTTACAATTATTATTAATAGTTTTGTATTTCGCCATTTTTCGTTACCTGTAAAAACATGCTGCATTTTTTTTTTTTTTTTTTAGTCGAACAACCTAAGGATCTAGTTTTGATTGAATCATTAGCGTTCACAAACTTTTAAACTGGCATACCATTAATCCGAAATTTTTACTTTCGTCGTGCCATCAAATAATATTACGAATTTTTTAATGTTAATATTAAAAAATAATGCATGATTATGTTGCCAGTTTTGAATACACCGACGAGTTAAAACATTCGGTAGCGTCTTCGCCTTGTAATGAGCAGGTTTCGGGATCGACCCGCGGTGCTGGCCATCATGATCAACTTTTCCCTCGTACCTGCAATGAAAAAATAGGAATGATAATTTATTTTGGGTTACTAAAAATCTACATTGTCTGGCAACAATTCTTTTATTTAAATATATTATTTGTTTCAAGTTCTGTTCGTTACTTCTGTTGGAAATACATCAGCCTCAGGCGGTAGCGCGTCTGGCTACGAATCGGGCGGCCATGATTCAAATCCTGGAGACTTCCTCAGTGTTCGCGTGTCTGGCGCTTTGAGGTGCTCTCAGCCTCATCAGATTGAGTACCAGAGTGTCCTTAGTATTGATTCATGGGCACCTTGGAAGGTAAATGTAGCCGAGTGTGGGAGTGACCACTACACCCCACTCACTCCGAGGCATAGGTCAAGAATATATGGAACGCTACGTCGACGTCCACATTCGCCATGTACTGTTCACGGCGTGTACTCAACGCATAATGGGTATATTTACCTTTATTAAAATTAATGTAAAGCAACGATCTCCAACCACCTCCGTATATGTCTAATATATTTTTATCGTTGCACGAAATTTCAATGCTGCTCCTACAAATTCAAGCCTAGAGAGTTCAAAGTTTCAGTTTGCGGAAGAAAGTTCATAACTAATTCAAGAGTTTGATCAATACTGATCTTTCATTATCGTTTTTTTTTTTTCATTGTTGAAATCACTTGAATGTTGTAGTGAATATCAAAAACCTATAACAATGAAACTCTTTCAACAGTGAAGAAAAACGAAAATAAAAAAATCGACATTGATCGAACTCTTGAATTAGTTATGAACTTTCTTCCGTGAACTGAAAGTTTGAACTCTCTAGGCTTGAATTTGTAGGAGCAGCAAGGAAATTTCGTGCAACGATAAAAAATACATTTATTTTAAAATACATTAGACATATACGGAGGTAGTGCTGCCATCTTTTGTTGGAAATAGTTGCTTTACATTAACCTTGAAAGTCATTGCCTTTAAGCGTCAGAGTAAAATTATTAAAAAAAAGATATATGTACCAGAATTTAAAATAAAAAAAAAGTTTATTGGTAGGGTTTCTTTCATTTTGCTTACTAATACTACAATTGCAGTTCTGTTTTTATCTTGGGCTTGGGCTATAAGTTTAAACTTATAATAAGTATAACTTTTGTATATTACACGTGCTTCACTATGTATGTATACATTTTGAAGAATCTTGGGCTGGGCTTCAGATACTCTATCCCTCGTGCTGTGTTAGGACAGTTTACTATTTGTTTTTCTACACTAATATACAGGGGTTGGACAAAATCTAAAAACACGTCATACAGGACACGTAAGTGTGGCCCGCCACTGTACACCACGTGTTGCGGTTGCCGTTCGTGTTTTGTTTTCAATGTGTCATGTGGACCTTCCTCTTCCGTCAGCAGTACCCAGTTCACCTGTGAGTGTAGTGGTGTGCAAGTGGTGCGGTAAAATGGGCGACCTGACAGACTTCCAAAGAGGCATGATCGTTGGTGCCCGTCTGGTTGGAGCTTCAGTGACAACAGTGGCGACCATTGTGGGGGTATCGACAGGCACTGTGTCCAATGTCACGAGGGCATACACAATGCATGGGCAAACAACGTCTGCAAAGCACAACAGTGGTCGAAAGACAATCCTGTCCGATAGGGACAGGAGGGCATTAAAACGGATTGTAGCAGCTAAAAAGCAGACCACTGCAATGAAAATTACGTCTGAACTCAATTCCGGCCTACAGAACCCGGTTTCATGGAAAACAGTGCGACGGGAACTTCATAAAATGAAAATTCATGGCAGGGCCGCGATCGCTAAACCTCTGGTCACAGCAGTAAATGCGAAGCGGCGTATCCAGTGGTGCAAGGACCACAAGGAGTGGACGCTTGATCAGTGGAAACACGTAATGTATTCCGATGAATCGACCTACACCTTGTTTCCAACAACCGGTCGTGTTTACGTATGGAGAACACCGTCGCAGGCCTATGATCCAGACTGTCTGCGCCCAACTGTAAAGCATGGGGGGTGGTTCTGTTACAGTATGGGCAGTGATATCGTGGTTTTCTGCAGCTCCCATCATAGCCCTGCATGGAATGATGAATGCTAAGGCGTATGAGGCCATTTTGGGGGTCCAGGTTCTACCCATGGCCCACACATTGTTCCCGGATGGTGATGGCATCTACCAAGATGATTTGTCACCCTGTCACGCTGCAAAAACGGTGCAATCATGGTTTGAGGAGCATGACCAGGAGAAATCACACCTCCCCTGGGTCCCACAATCACCAGATCTGAACATCATTGAGTCATTGTGGTCTGTGTTAGAAAGCACAGTGGGTTTGCATATATATCAGAACATCAAGTTGAATTTTTAATTTGAATTTATTTTAAGGCCTTTAGGCAACTATGGCTCAGGCCGTATGGATGATGATGGGATGAATTGGTGGAATGAAGAAAGTGGGAGGAAACGGGAGGACCTCGAGAAAACCCACGCACACGGTGTTTGTCCACCACAAAACATCAAGTTGAGTTGAAGAAAGAACTCATAGATAAAGGATTGCAAGGTCAGATGACGTAGTACGGCATGGCACGTGCAGGTACTGTAAGGAAAGAAAGAGCAGGTTGACGTTGGAATTTCAATCTGGACGCTGTCTGGCTCTGCGAGAAGCATATCACAGCAACAATGCAATCTCTACCTGCCATCACACATAGCTACATAATACAGCCTGTTATATCTACCAGTGGAAAGTTTATGTCGCCCATGCTCATAGTCTTGAAATAGCTTCATGGTACGTTTGGGCCACGGATTCAACAAACAATGTTCCGCCCACAAAACTTATATATTTGTGCATCATCATCTGGGAAAGGGACAAAACAAATCATTAAGACGTGGTTCCAATCGGTGTTCCTTCCACAGGTCAATGAGTAAACGGTACTGTTTGTCGACTCGTGGACGGGTTATGATCGAGCCGACTTGGCAACAATAATGCCACTGAACAGGCAGCGCAACATTATGACGATACCTACGCACATAACTGGGTTAATACAACCTCTGGACGTGTATGGTGTCAGAATTTGGAAGAACTTCGTACGCAAAGTATCTGATGCGGTACGCCTTCACCAACTCAACATCAATCTACACAGCAGAGACAAAATCCTGACACTTCAATCCCTTGTGCATAATCAACTGTCGTCTCCATGGTACATACGTGTATTCTAATACGCGTGGTTTTGTTCTGAATATCTTTCAACACGACCAGAGTACTTTCCAAATCCAGTGGAGTTTTGTTTTCATCAGTTGACGTCATTGGTCTGCGTAGCAGAGAAAACCCATCCATCATCAAGTGTTCGTGGTGACAACGCTGTTTTTGTTTGGACGATTTCTTGCTGAAATATCATTTTTGTGCTACTTATCAGGAGTGAGCGACTTGTTTCCAGCATACACCCACCCCTGCACACTGTTATGTTGGACGTATGTACGCGAATTTTCGTACTGATGTCATGTTGATACTCATGCGTGGTACTGATATTACTGTTGCTGTTTATCTTACATATGTGGACCACCTGTTATTACATTCTACTGTGCAATGCATGTTTGTTTTTGTGTTACTACTGCCCACACACATTTTCGATTCCAGCATGCATCTCATCGTTGTTCCCATTACGCAATATATGCCACCCACTGTGCAGTACTGTCTCGCTGGCTGCCTCTACGCACGGCGTTTGCGTCCTTCCTGAGTGTTCTCCCATCTTCGTGCATTGAGATGAATCTGCGTCGCTTTCGCATACGGGCGAAGTATGCACCCAAAACAAAAACACGTATTTTCCGTTTTCGTTTCTTCTTTCTTCCTGCTCCTTGCCACCCTCTTCGCTCATTTCCGTAACACATTGTGGCAATGTTGGAAATCCGGAAATGTGTGATTGGTCCATTTCCGGATGTTCTGCTTTCTTCGCATGGGTGCGTCCTACCTCATTGCTTTGCGTCGACTATGGGTCGTATTTCGTACATTTAACCTTTTCCGATATCTCTTCTCGTTCTCTCAATATTCCACACAATCTCATTTTGACCCCATGTTTATGCCCCTATTTGACCCGTTCAATGCGGTTGTTGGCCGATATAAAAAAAAATACGTGTCGCTTCTTTTTCGATGTTCTCTATGTCTGTGCAATCTTATCACAATCGGAGTGTTACGCCTGGGTATCCTTCCTTGTTAGTATATAATGTCTTTGTTCCATTTCTCGTAATGAGTTTTGTACACTAATGTTTTTGCAGTAAAAGAATGTAGGACCTTGATGACGTCACTATTGTGACGTTTCACAGTGGTATCGTTATTCTTCCAAATTATACTTGCTTTTAAGGGTTTCCGGGCTCGATTTCCTGTCGGGTTGGTTCGGAGCCCACGTTAAACTGTAGGTCCAGTCCTTAGTACCTCATCGTCACCCGATGGAAGGCAATGACAAACCACCATAAGTTCACCTTGTCCAGGGACCTGCCTTCGGGTAGATCAACCATTATCATAATCATTACCTTTGTTTTCTGTTTTATTTCCAAGTATTGATAATAATCCAGTAGTGATCAAAAATGCATAGATTAGTTGGACTTTATCCATTGGCTTCTAGACTTTCGAGAAAACTCTTCTTATTTCGTCTTCAAGTGTGAATGATTCCTTGTTCATATACGAAGCGCGTTTATGTGATCATTAAATTAGTTGCATCCACTTTAAGGCTTGTCCCAGAAAGTAAATTCCCATGTGTATGTCAGAGAGTGTCTACAGTAACGTCTTTTGCCTTTCCTAAGGAAACGCCAAGGTGCTGTACTATTCTGGCCTAGTTTAGCAACAGCACAATACTCCAAATTGGCATCAAATTGGTTTTCAATAAATTAGGTGGAATTTATTAAGAAAGACAATTAAATCATCTTAAAACCCCTGAACTACTTCCTATTGAGCGCTATTTGGGCACCTGTTAACTAGGTACTTCGTAAGATGGACAACGTGCTGACAATTTTGGATCATTCAAGAAACCGTGGTTTCAAGGCAGCAAGAAAGTTGATCAAGCGATAATGCAAAAAATAATGAGCACTATAAAACAGAAAGTTGGGTCATTTTCCAGAAAATGTTTACTGAAATGTTAGGTTTCTTTTTCCTGTATTACAAGGCTTTAACGTTAGCCCTAATATAATATTTGGTCATCACTGTTCTTTCATGAATCCTGTGTTACTCATCCCCAGAATGTGTGCAAAACTTTCTGGGATAAGCCTTATTTGTATATTGCACGAAAAGTAGAACTAAATTATTAAATGCACTGAAGTATAGTTCGGTCTGGTAAGCCCCTGATACGGTTGTTCGTGGTTAGCAACGCGCAGTGCTGACCACACAGCCGTTACTCAGGTGGACGTAGTTCCACCAAACACGGACAGATGGCGTTGGGGCCTGGCTCAGGGCCTATAGGCCTGTTACGCCAGTTTTTTTTATTTTTGTTTTTTTACTGAAGTATAGTGCGGCACAAATTTGACAGCACGTGAATTGAGCTGGTGTAGTTGGAGTGTGACAAACAAACAATATGCTATGCACAAAACTTGTTTTTGTCGTTGGTAATTTAGTTGAAGAGCAACAAATACCCAGGCTGACGAGTGTGGTTTCATTTCCTGTGGTCACTTTGATTATTTTTGTAACATTCAATTCATACAGCACAGCATATTACAAAAATATTCCTTTTTAACTCCCAATATTCCTGGACCATGGGAAACATGCCGGGAGTATTCCCCAAAGAAATGTAATATTTGGCATATTGAAGGGATATGCATTGAATATTCTTGATACATTTTCAGAAAATAAAACAATCCATGGACATAAATAGAGTTGTATGATGCTGTAGTGCTATTAGGTATTAAATGGATGTTCAAATTATTGAAAGCTGAACAGATAAAATAACAACATTCCTGAAACATTTTCGAAGGCGAACATTGCCAACCCCTTTGATTGCCAAGGAAATCCCAGAAATCTAGGCATATTCCTCGCGAAATATCATATCGTGGGAAGAATTTTAAAATTAATTTAATTCGGAACTATCGAAATAGATAAATAATTCTCCTACTAGTGTCCCTCTCCCTCATAGGGATTCTATCTCATACATTCATATCGTGCCATCTAGTGGACATAATATTTTAGTGCTATCCTGCCATCTAGCGACGATTCAGGAGAAACGAACAGGTACATTTATTTATTTTCATCATGAACATCTAAATTAAAACTTTTTAACTTCAGAGTTTTCGACTGTTACCATTTCTTTCTTGTAAAAGCTTTAAAGGCGAGTTAGTCACATAGTCTGTCTAGTTTGCTCAACCAAGAATCTTAAACAAGTCGTTATACAATGTGTGATGTGAAGACACAGGGTACATGTGACAGACCAGTTGTCGCTGAAGCATGCGAGAGCGTGCACAAGGAAATGAAACGCACTACATATGCTTCCTTACTGTTATGGATATCAAAGGATTCATATAGGCTATTCTCTATCCACAAAGCACAGCACTATATGTAAGAAATATTGCCTGAGAAAAATGGTGTTATATCCTGGGATTTTTTCTGGCCCACACACACAAAATGTACGTGGAATCTGCCCATCTTAGAAACATTCCGTGAATATACTTGTTGGAGCGATTTGACTTTTTTAACTAGCAACCATTTCTGTACTCTTTTGAGTTCTTAGAGCGTTAGAATGCAGTATTATTAAGGCATTTTTTATTTTTTCAAAAAAATTTTTTTTAGGGTTTCATTTGTAGCGGAAGATAGTTGGAATTTCCCCCTTCAAAAATCTTCCCTCACTTTATTTACAGATATGGACGAACCCAAAATACCGTATAATACATATCTCAGTAATTCTCCCCCCTTTCTGGAAATTGCACAAATCGAAACTATTTTTTTTATTGTCTCGACATATATTAGGAACATTCCAAAAGAATTCCTTCATGATGTCAAGCTTCATATTCCTGGAGAATTCCCAGCGTACTTCCAATGTTCCTGGCATATTCCTTGGATATTGGGAGTTGAATTAGAATATTCTTGGTCACATCGAGGGCATATACTTACATTTTTCTTTCAGGCAGCTAATTCAACAGAGCCCCTACAGCGGTAATCTTATTGAATGGTTACGTGCCAAAACGGACTAACTACATTTTGAATTTTCTACAGTACTAAATGCATTTAGAGTCACAATTGTAAGAAAAGAATGATGTCCGACTTGTTTTTACAATAATTGACGCTTTGGGATCTTAGGCGAGTAAAAGCTACTGACTTAACGCGATTTGGAATGATAGAAACACTAATTCTTAGCAAAAATACGTTACAACCCAACTTTACTTTAAAATTGACTTTGTCCGTTTTGGCATGTGACCCTGCAGAGTTCAGAATCTATATGCCGTTCTATCTATCTGCATGTCCACCCTCTATGTAAATACATACCACTGGGTTACTCTGCACCAAAATGTGCATGGCCTTTTCATTTTAATAGGGCAAGTCCGTAGACCATGTTTGGTCCAGAAGTTTTAATGCTGGGGATATTTTTAGCCCATGAGGACTTTTAATCTAAGATTACATATTTGCACATCACATAGAAAACAGACGCAACTGAAGTACAAAAATAATGTTAAATTCATTTATACTCTTTATACAACTATGGATCAGGCTGGAACAGGCGAGGATGTCGGCCAGGACGTAGTTTCGAAGGTACTTTCCCGGCATTAGTCTGGTGTGACTGAAGAAAGGCTCTGGAAAAAACATCAAGATGACCGGCTACTGGGATGGAAAGCAGGACTTCCGAATGTGAACTAATACAGAAAGAAATCTCACTATTTCGAACTTGCTGCAGAGATTGTCGGGTAATGAACAGTTTTAAGTGTTTTGCTTTTTAACCAATATAATCCCCGCATTAAATTCATATCAGTCTCATTGCTTTCTTTTTTCGCTTTTCCAGAAGAAATTTATTTTTTGAGCTTTTTTCTAAGCAATGGGGGATATCCTATCTGTATATGCGACCCGTAGGACAGTTATGTTGTTTGGGATTGCATACGACGAAGGATACAGTTGTTTTTATTATGTATCAATGGGCGCATTCAACGGACTAAGGTAGCATCACTAAGCGCTGAGAGAGCATTTTAATCGTATTGGTTTGCTACCTATAGGGAAACCAATAGGATTCAAGTGCTCTCTCAGGCTTAGTGCCAGCTTAGTCCGTTGAGTGCTCCCATATGATACAGTAAATAATGCTACTCTTTTGTAGTCTTATACGTTGTAAGAAAGTTTGTTTAGAATGATTTGATCTCGTCGCGTCGAGGGGTAACTAGTAAATATTAAATGTTGAAGGAAAGAACATTCAAGACCACTTTGGATCAAGCCGTTCGAACACTTACATAGTTTCGCTCTATTTTAAACTTATTTTAGATTTGTATTGAGAAACTTGATAATTATTATTATCCATTTAAATATGTAACTGCATATTAACTACCGGTAATTATGCTATGCTTTTGGTATATTCTATACGAAAAGCGAAGCAAACTCTGCACTATGTCTACAATTTTATCCTAAGAGATAAGCAGATGACGAATAATTGTGAAATGTTATTTATTACATAAATAAGAAACCGCAGATGTGACAGTAAACACGGAACTTCCGTTTACTAGATATTTTCCTGTTCAATTGTCTTATTTTTTACTTCCTTAAATTTCACGCAATATGACTCATCCGCTAAACTTCCGACTTCATCTGCTTCTCATTTAGTTTGGCTTTAACATCAGTATGAAGGGACTATCTCCAATGATATATAACACCACAATCTTATTATGTCTCCTATGTATGTTTCTAAAACTTTATGACATTTTATGCCCACTATACAGTGTGAGTGACGCCAAACCGACTGACATGCTTTAAATTGAAACAGATTCTACCCTAGCAGGTCAGAATATCGGACTAATAATGGTCCAATACTAGGCCAGTAATGGACCAATTCTAGGCCAATAATGAACCAATACTAGGCCAATAATGGACCAATACTAGGCCAATAATGGACCAATTCTAGGCCAATGATGGACCAATTCTAGGCCAATGATGGACCAATACTAGGCCAACAATGGACCAATTCTAGGCCAATAGTGAACCAATTCTAGGCCAATAATGGACCTATTCTAGGCCAATAATGGACCAATTCTAGGCCAATATTGATCATGGTTGGCCCAGTATTGGGCCAATATTCGCCCGATATCCTGTGCTGCTTGTGTACCGTTTATGACGTAGAGTAGTAATTGGTGTTTCAATGCACTGAAAAATTTTTCCGAAACAATCCTGGGAAAAGCTAGGCAACCAGAATTGGCTGGAAATTTACAGTAACTTGGATCATACAAACCAGCCATTATTTAATTTTCGGGGACTGTGGAAATAAAAGAAAGAAAGAGAAGCCTGAAACGAGATTTGAACACGGGTTGTTCAGTTAGGAATCCAGCGTCTTACCTACTGGACTAAGCTGTCAGTCATAAGAAAACAGTAGAACGGAATAGTAGCTATAGTGTGTCAGAAGTGTGTTGTCTCAACTCCGAAGATATAATTTAAGTTTACACTGACAACTTACGTCAGATTTTGATCACTTTTCTATTTGTCAATGAGAGATCGGAATACCCATTCACTGAAAGTATACCTCATTTCTGCTAAAATAAGCAGTCAACATGGCGGCAGCAAACACTTGATCAGAATTGCATGTTTGGTTACGATAAGAAACCGTTTTCACATTCTGCGCATGCGCAAAGAACTGACAACTGCAAATTTCTCCTCAGCATACGAGAAGTCTCTGAAGCTCCTAGAATTCAATAAAAGAACATGAAATACTAAAAATTTTGCGCATCTTTACTAGGAATTTCTATCAAGGTTTACAAAATTTTTAACACTGTGAGAAGAGGAGGTGTCTTATCAACAGACTCCGCTGTAAGGCATTGTTGTACCGTGCCGCATTCCACCATAACTCTTTTGTTGCTACCAATAAAATTATGACTGCAGATTCAGGAGATTCGGAGAGTGGAGTTCTCTGAAATGTGAACATTTTCTGTAGCTTGGTGTATAACATCGGAAGCACTACATGTTTCCTCGAAGTTGCTCATCTTACTATACGTGCCATATTCTGAGACGGAGGTTCATCATGACCATCTTACATTGAAATGACAGTTCACGGAAGAGCAAAATTTTGCTGGAATTGTGCGGAATATTTCATTTCACCAAAGAGGAAAAGGACCACTCTTTTAGAGCGGATTTTCATCGGAGAAAAGATGGGAAATTTCCATTCGAAAAAAGAAGGGATTTATGGCAGTTCTATTCGATGGGAATATAATCTTTTTATATGAATTTCCATCTATTGACATAAATTTTTCATATTTTGAACATAAAAACGACGCAATAAAATGTGGAAAATGTAAAAAAGAAACAAAATGAGAGAATTTACTCATAAGTAGTAAGTAAGAAAGAAAAGTAATGTATACTTATGAATGAAAAGAGTAAAAAAATCTCTGGGAGATTTGAACCTTCCAGCCAGCTATACAACGCTTTATCCCCTCAACTAGCCGTTCAACAGCAATTATACACCTTCGAAATTGTTTCTTTCGACTAGTCAGGCACTTGAGAACATCCTTCAAAGACATATAGCGTACGTCCAGATCATTGTGAACTGTACACAATTTTGTTATATATTGTACAAGTTCTCCAGATTTGTGACCTCATCAATGTAATGTATTGGTTCTTGCCTTTTTACAGTGGAAGAGACCAGTATTATTAACGCGAGTTTTAGATGATGGGTCACGAAACTATAATGTTGAAACTAAATCTATACAATCTAACTTATTTTGAACAATTTTTTGAAGAAATAACAGATCAGTAATGTTGTGCCTTTGTTCCAAGCTCTGAATATTAAAGTTCTTAATGACTGCATTGTAACTGTCATAAGCAGGATAGATTCGAGTTTCTTTAAAAGTCAGGAATTTAAGAAATTTTGATTGGATTTTTTCTAATTGTTGGCAATGTTTCAATTGATATGGATTCCAAACAGAAGAAGAATATTCTACCTTGGAGCGAACATAAGCATAGTAAATTTTATCTAATGTTGATATATTGTTGAACTCTCTTCCCGTCCTAATTACGAATCCTAGTAACTTCAAGGCTTCATTTGTTATATTTGTAACGTGTATGTTAAAAGTCAATTTCGAGTCAAATCTGACACCAAGATCCTCAACTACAGTAGGTCTGTTTAGTACAATTTTATTAATGGAATAATCAAATTGATGAGTGGTTTTATTTCTATTAAATGATAATACTTTACATTTACTTATGTTGACTCCAAGTTTATTAAAAGCACGCCAGTTTGCAATATTATCTAAGCTTTGGTGAAGCCTTATGCAGTCTCCGATAGAGTCGACTTTTGTATATATTTTGAAGTCATCTGAAAATAACAATTTTTCATTATCAGGCACATAATCAGGAAGGTCATTAACAAACAAGAGGAATAATAAAGGTCCTAGGTTCGAACCTTGAGTAACCCCTGAGAGTGCAGAATATTCATATATGATTTGTATTCTTTATAGACAAATGATTGCTTGCGATTTGTTAAGTACGAATAGAGGAGCATAATATTTCTTGTACATATCTTATTCCTGACGTCTTATGGTATACTTTTCTCACAGAAAAGTTTTCAGGTTTTCTGTTGTCATTTTTAACTAAACGTAACGCTATAAATTTCACAGTATAGCTTAGTCTTTTCTCTCGCAGTTACAAGTCGGGGAGAACAAAGTTGACTAGTAGCCATGATGCACTCTAAATCACTGTAGAAATAAAAGATGAGAAATAAACCAATCTAAAAAGATTAGAAATCGCCCTTTCAAGTTTGAAGAATCAATGAGAAATCGCTGTTTCAAGATTGAAAAATAAATTACATCCAAAAGAACGGAATTCCATCTAGAAAGAGCACATTTTCCATCGAAAGGGAGAGAGCGTTTCTTTTTGAAACCACTCTTTTCGATTGAAAATTTCACTCTACAAAAGAGTGGTCCCTTTTTTTCCGCTCTAAAAGAGAGAAAATTCCGCTCTGTTGATTTCGTGTGTAAGAGACGATTGGGAAAATATGTACACATTTACTGTTAACTTGCGCTTCTGTTCTTTTTCTTTCTTATAATATTTAAATGATTTTCCAGATGTTTTGGAATCGTAAAAGCTTACTAATGTGTTAGAAAACTAATGAAATAAAAACACGGTAATCCTAATATTTTATTTATTTTTGTGGGCAAGGGTTGTTTTGGAAATTGTTCCCTTTGCTCCTTTCGGAAATTCTTCCTTCTTCTGTATTTAGTGTTGTATCATAATTTTCGTATTCTTCTCCGCTTCCCATGATTGTCGCGTGAGGGTCGTGGTTGCATTCTAGTCCAAAGATCACGTAATGGCAATTACAATGACTGTCCTTAATTAAATGCTTTGCGTTTTGTCTGTAAAAATACTTTTCCAGAATTTTTTTTTTCTCCATCCACATCTTTAACACTTTGTTTTAATGTATTTTGTAGTTTCTCTTTCGTGTGGCATTTACGCTTCGTTCTATGTAAACGGAGTGTAGCAATTTGAGAGACATTACTGTCGTCAATAAATCACACCTAACTAGGCGAGTAAGTGTTTCCGCAGGCATTTTCTGAAGAAGAAGTTATTTTTAGGTTTTGTTCTTCTGCTGCGAGAGGAGGGGTACAATTAATAACTCATCGACAATGCTTTTGATGGCTCCTCGCTTAAGACAACGGTTGGGGGCAGCTACTTAAATAACTGTCTTCACAAGTTACTTGCCACACTCTTCTTAGATGTCAAGGTAGTTTCGCCAAGAAAGAGAATCTGTTTATCTTCTCCAGATGCAGAAATCATTCACACGCATTGTTCACTGTCGTTGCTAATTCTCCGGATCTTTCAGACCTCGCGGCAAAATATTACAAAAATTAATAATTTTGTGCACCGCCAGAAAATTTGGATAGTGGTTGTTGAAGGAACATCTAAGATACTAAGGTAAGATTTAATTTAATGTAACTTACATTTCTGGCCGTTGAGTTTCATCTATGATTGAAGTCTGTCGTAAGTCAGAAAGATGACATCTTTCGTCGAGCACTTTTTTTCAGAAAAGTGGGGGGAAATGGCAGTCAAGACCTTTATTTAGGTACCATACCGTTATTCGCTGCGCAAAACTCATGGAAATCCTGGGCAACCAGTCAGTATGGCTAGCAACAGAACTAGAACCTGCATGCGTCCATAGTGCTCTTTCGAAGACCTCGACTGTAATCAGAAGACCACGGAGGCTGCGTTTGTCAATATTTATAGCATATTATTATGTTACCGCCGATATTCTTCATCAGAAAATGTAGTGCGCTGGGTCTTTTTTCAAAGTATTATTCGCGAAGTGGGATGAACTTAATGATGAAAACTGTTATCTCAAATTGTGCCGTCTCCGTAATTCTGATCCGTATTCGACGACTTTCGCCACTAGAGCGACAGCTGGCTGTTATATATACAGCGAAACCTCTATAAAGCGGACACCTCCCGTAACGTACATATTTTGTAATCCTCGACCATCGCTATAAGAAGAAACGTATTGTCAAACCTCTTTAAAGCGGACACTCTGTATTGCGGACACGGACAGTGTTTTCTGTCATTTATAGGCATTATTTACTTCCCTATAACGGACACTTTCATAGTCATTTAAGAATAAACCACGGATTGTCAATATGCCGACTGTCATGTAGAATGGTTGAACAAATTGTCTTCCACAGTTCGTAATTATAGTATGAAAAACATTTTCAACGCTGATGGAACTGGACATTTTTTCGTGCACTTCCGGCTAAACAATATGCTTGAACGGAGAAACGTACTCCAATCGGATGGTAAAATAGCAAAAGAGCGGCGCAAGACATCGAAGAGGAAATGGAAGAGAAGAAACCGTGTGAAGTGAAAAATTCCACAAAAACAACTAATTTCTCAATTTTTGGAGCATTTCTACTTCTCTCTCTTTCTATCTCTCTCTCTCTTTCTCTTACTCTCTCCGTGAAAACGTCACAAACATACGGAAGATGTAAAATGTAATGATTATCGAAAAGTGAATAAAAATATAAAATGTTATTTGAAAGTTGTGCCCTGAATATAAAGTTCAGCTTAGACGGAGGAGGGTAATGTAAGAAAGATTTTAGTTATATTCATACAGTATAGTTGCTTCATCCACCAGCTCCATATACTCTTTGGTTGTATATGACATTGCTCACTAATTTACGTAAGAAAATATTGAAACCTCTGTAAGGCGGACACCTCTCTATAGCGGACAATTTTCGATTCCCCGTGGCTGTCCGCTTTACAGAGGTTTCACTGTATATATATTTTACAAATTTCTTTAGTCTTTTTGAACTATCGTTTTTATGTTTTGGTTATATTTCGTTCATAAATAGTTATAGAAGGCATTTGAAATTGGCTGCAAATCTGCGTATCTGTTAGTGTATTGTTATATCCGAGCAAAAACGCCAGAGGTGCAAAATGTTCAGCCAAGTTCTTCAGCCCTAAAAAGTGGTGAAATGGAGGACAGATGAGCCAAGTTCCTTGGCGACAGCATGTAAGAGGAACACTGGAGCTTGGCGCGAGGTGGCAAGATTCATAATGTTCGACTTCGAGCCTTGGGTTGGTAGTGGTGGGCATGGTGGGTTTTAGGGCCGCCAGCAGTCTTATGGCTTGAAGATCATGAACCCTGTCACCCCGCGCCAAGTTCCAGTGCTCCTCTTACATGCTGCAGTCTTGGCTTTCACTACATTTGAGGGCTGAAGAAGTTGGCTGAACTTTTTGCATCTCTGGTGTTTTTGCTCGGATTTCACAGTTTTTCTACGTGTATAATACCGTTGTCGGAACTGCCATACCCCTATGGGGCAAACTATGAATTTTTCACGAAGGACAAAAAACCAGTTTCAGGATTAAAGTCTGGAATACAATTTATGTACTAAAATGCTATATCTCAAAAAGTTAAGTTTTTTCCACATGATTTTTTCTACAGTATGCACAGTACACAGAACTATAATCTGGTACCAAAACATGAAAATTAAAAAAAAAAATCCACATAGATATTGCAGTTCCGATGACGATATTGTATACTCGCTTCCCTGCGCCCCTTTATCGTAACCAGACTCTCCGGGGGTTAGCCTCCATAGTGTAGATCTTTCCCCATACCGAGGGGGGCTTCGCCCCTATAACCTACTCGTGATGGTACACCTTCATATCATATTTAATTTCTCTATCTCGAACGGTGCGGAAACTGGTTTTTGGGCTTCCATTTTGAATCAAAGATGACGACGTTTTCAAAATGTTGTAATATTTTCCTAAACTACTCTTGATAATGCACATTTATGCCAAATTTCGTATCTCTAGCTCAAACGATGTGGAAAGTGGATTATGAGGTCCGCCATTTTGCTTCCAAGATTGTGTCTTTGGAGACACTTTGTAATATTTTCGTAACCTACTAATGATAATGTACCGTCATACTGTATTTCGTTTTTCTAACTTCAGCCGTTTAGGAAATTTCATTTTGGCGGCCATTTTGGATCAAAGATGGCCTCTTTGGAGACATTTTGTAATACTTTTCTAACCAACTAATAATGATGTACCGTCATGCCAAATTTCGTTAGCCCTTTAGGCTGTGTATTCTATGGAAATTTCGTTTTGGCGGCCATTTTGGATCCAAGATGGCAACTTTTTCAAGATTTTGTAACATTTTCTTAACCTACCTTCGCCAAGTTTCGCTTTTCTAGCTTCAACCGTTTAGGCTGTGTATTCTTTGAAAATTTACGGTTGGCGGCCACATTAGGCGGCGGTTGATCATTCTCTTAAAGAGCTTGCATACGCAGCTAGTGAGAGCAATGGGTCGGTAACTTGTGGGAGCTAGTTTATCTTTGTCAGGTTTCAGAATGGGAATTACGATAGCTTCTCGCCAACTAGCAGGGAAGTCATTAGTCCTCCAAATCTGGTTATAACGGTTTTGCAAGGAGACCTTACCTTGGGAGGGAAGGTGTCGCATCATTTCATAGTGTATATCATCCAGTCCAGGGGATGTGTTTCTAACATCCCGCAAGGCAGTTTCAAGTTCCCATTCAGTGAAAGAGACGTTATGTGGTTCGAAATTATTAGAGTGGAAGCGTAGAGGAATCATCTCTGCCTGACGTTTTACGTTCACAAAATTAGCACTATAGTGCTGAGAGCTGGATATTGCTGCGAAGGCTGCTGTAAGTAGATTAGCTATTTCTTCTGGGTCAGTATACAAGATATTATTGTTTCACAGCAATCAATGGCTCGGAGCGACAAGTTCCCTGCAATGGCATATATCGACATGGTAAGCAAATGCTTGACTAAGGCCATGGACGCTATCTTCCCAATCAGTACTCCCCGGAAAATAATCGCCGAGGGATGCCACCTTCAGATGTGACAGACTTGGGCCAATGTTGCACTCCACGCCAGATAAGAAAATGTAAAAGAAGAAAAATTTCTGAGCGCTTGGTGGAGGGCGAATGAAAGTGAGACTTATTTATCTAAAGAGTGCTTTAGCACCAACGCTTCAAAACCTTTCGACGGACGTGCTGTAACTAAAACAACTGTTCTGAGATAAGAAAAAATGTATCTGGCTAGGTTCTACGATACAGAACCAGGCGTCTCTTTTACCCTATTTCTATTCGTGAGAGCTGCTGGTAGTTATATTAATGGTATTTTTTCTTCTTCTGGCTTCTGTTAAAGCCGTTCCCTGTCGGAAATATTTTTCCAACTGGAGTGAGTTTTCAGTTGCTTCTTCGCTTATAAAATTGTTTCCTGAAAAACGAGTTGCAACAAAATTGTTAGGAAAATTTCGGGTGGTCTGGTCAACGAGTTATAGAATGCTTGGTGGTTAGAGAAATAAATACGTACAAGTATCACTGTGTGGTGGATGAGAGAACCTCAATATTAGAAACATTCTTACAGCAAAGTTTCAGCAAAGAATTTTACTTGTTGTAAAAGTCGCTTGCAAGATAAGAGTGACATCAATACGTTTTCTTCCTATGAAGTGTGTTCTTCATTATGGAATCTGTAAAACTGAATTCTTGGCTTTTATTTTTGCCTAGAATTTTGGGAAAATATGATTTTGATTTTATTTTTGGTACTAGCCTCATAAGAATTTTTAAGTCTTATCCGAAAAAAAAAAAAAAGCAGGAGAGAATTGGAGGTATAGTCCATTCGCTAAAAGCAAACGGACGGAAAACTTATAAAGAGAATGAAATTTTATTTCAACAGATATGTTTTCAAGATGTGGAACTAGTTTCTTTCTAATTGATAACTGTGTTGCCAAATGGCCACAAAATATCATAAACAGATTATATTTTCGAGTAGTTTCAGGTCAAGTGAAAGGTCTGGATAGATATTGCAACAATGTAATGATTTATTCTTCAGTATCCGATAAAAGAAGGTGAAAAAAGGCGTTTGTCAAAATAGAAAGCGTGTTTTCAATATCCGTAACAAGGAAGAAGAGGGAAAACCTTATTCCAAGAGGATTACTCATTGATACTTGGCAGCTTTTTTGTGTCCACACGATAGATCGATAGAAATCGTGAAAAAACTGTCTCCCAATTTTGACTTTACACCCCACAAACTGAAAATTCTGGCGGAATCTCTGCCATTGCATAATTCGATAGCATGTTAGTAATAGAAAGATTGACAAATCAACGATTAGATTGCTGTCCAAATTATAATGGCGGACACTGAAGCTCCTTATATGAGAGGCCTCTTACATGTAGTAGGCCTCTTCCCACTATGTTCGACTTTAAGACATACGAATACGAGAAACCTCGTAGAGCTTGGAATGCAGAAATTATTACCTCGTCACCTTATAAAGCGCGATTATCTGCCAGACTTCAGCGTCGAAGATCATCCTGGAGAACTATGGGTTCAATGCTTACGTTGTTAGCGATGAACACACGAGCATTGTGGAGCTACAGATTTCCTTTTCATCTGCCCACAGTGTCAAGAAACAAGGTAACAAGAATACTGGTCATATTTGGATAAGAAATGTATGGATTCTCATATTAGTCGCAATTTTTTTTCATTACAATTTTGTACGATGTTGGTCTCTTTTTAAAAATTGCATATAATACTTTAGATACACATGTACCATTTATGTATTTGTTGGATCAATATATAATAATTACTTTTCCAATTTGTTCGTTCCATTATCTTTCTTTTCCTTTCATTAATATACTAAAATAGAAAGGGGTCTCATACTCGGTGGTTTTACTCTATAGAATGCGTGTCGTCTTCCTGACAACTTTTGCTTTAACCTATATTTTATTACTATATTCTATATGTACCATCTAGATAGAAAAAAAAATATGTAGAAAGGCGATAGCGTCTTATAGCTCATGAATTGGGCTTCGAAGTTTGATGTAGAATGGATTGCAGGGTCTGTTCAGACGTCTAGCGAAATTTAATAAAATAAAATTTTGTATTCGTAATCGCATGTAAATTCAACGGAGAATAGCAGAATTAATATAATCAACAATTTTTTTTCCCTCTCAGCAACCTCTAAGGATAGTTCGTTCCAAATCTTAAGTGTGTGTTGGGGGGCAAATGCTTCCTGTCCCTCCCATGATTTCGCAATCTAATCAGAAGTGCCAAAACATAACTAGTAGAGAGGCCAATTAAATGTACTAAAGTTACATGAAACATAAAACATTCATTTCAGCTTTTGTGAATAGGTTGTATCTTATGCGGCTTCGCTTCAATTTAAACGAGTGTTTGTGTCTATCACTCTGCGAATGTGCAAAGAATGAGTTTTATGAGTCATAACATGCAGGCGTGGACCACGTTAACAATAGTACAGCCTCCCTAACCAAATAGGGCTTCGAGACTTGCCTTCGCCTCTCATGTCTCTATCTCTCTCTCCCTCCCTCGCTCACTCACTAAGCTTGATAAAATTACTACTCATGTTCGCATCATCTTGCTCTTTTTGATGTAGAAGTTTTTTTTTTTTTTGTAAAACGTATTGTAGTTTATCTTAATTTAAGGAGGATCCGTTTCCCGAAGGAAGTCCTCTATCTCCACCCATTACAACTGGTTGTATTGATGATTCTTTTTCAAACCAGATCCCCCCCTCCCGCAAAAGAATACCCAAGACCGGATGTCGATTTGGCCCATTGAGAGGCTAGACTTGGAAGAATCGTTCCCCCGCACTGCGGGGCTTTGCGCCATAGTAGCTACGCCTCTGTCTCAAACTTTAGATCTCAACTCATCAACGCAAAATGAAAGGAGGTTCCACTGATGTTTGCTGAGGATATTCAAGAGACATTACAATGGCTTAGAGGACATCTGTCAAAATTGGGCTATAATCGAGGACTTCGGGGGCTCTATAGTCTAGTGGTTACGCGTGGTCCCGGGTTCAATTCCCGGATGGAGTCCCACTTTTCGGCGTCCACCCAGCGTCGTGAGGCAAACTGGGGATTTAGGTGAACAAAGACGTGACGGCCACTCGGTCTAGAAAGCTCCTAATACGCCTGTTCGTGACCAGGTGGCGCGCAGTGCTGACCACATTGCCGTCACTCATCGCGGACAGATGGGGTTGAGGCAGGCTCAGGACCTATCGGCCTGTAGCGCTTGTGATTATGATGTTATTATTATAATCGAGGACTTCGGAATTGGTAGACAGATTTAGTACAGTTTTCTGTAAGATATAGGAAATCACGTTCTCTTTAAGTTACAGGAAACCGTACCCAAATCGGTCCATCCATTCCATTTTTGCAACTGGCTACAAACATTTGCCCCTGGCTGTACCTTGAAGATGCTACAGCGAGACCACGATAGGAATACCCTCTGCATAACGACAGAAAAGTTTCATTAAAATCGCTCTAACCATCCAAAAGTTTTTCCTGACAAACATTACAAAAAAATACTATGGATCAAATTGAGAACACCGTTATTTTAGTATGTCGGTTAGCAAAATAGCTACTTCCGTGAAAATATCCTGAAAGGGTAGGCAAGACTGCCATTGGTTTATGACATGCGGGTTGTCTATCTGTCAGGGAGTTTAATTTTGTTTACATTTAAAGGATGCGACGCAACAGTGCTGGAATGTTGGCAGGGGCACTTCCAAACTATGTACAGGGTGAGTCAAAAGTCAAAGCCACCCTGATTACTGTACACTCTGAAGGAAAAAGAGATGTATTATAAAACTTTCTGGTAATGTAGTGAGGTCCATCGGCCATCTTGAAGATAGTCGTCCTGCATTTATTTAAAAAAAAAAAAGTTTTAAATGGAAAATGTACCATTGTAACATCATTTGAGATTAGATTTTCATTGGTGAAGTGAACGTTTTTAGTATCTATAATATGTTATTTGTTAGTAACGAGTTTTTAAGTGTAACATTCAAATCAGAACTATGAAACAATTGGTTACAAATAAATTAATTACACATATTTCATTCCTCTGGACTGAAAAATTCCGCTAACAGAAAATAATGTAAGAGCGATTGCATTTTGACGATATTTCTCCGTTTCCCTCCTCTGCAGGAACTGTAGTTTGTTTCTATGTTCAGCATTTCTTCGTCTGAGAAATGCCACGTTCAGTAATTGAATAAAATCCGTGGGTAACGAAGTTAAAAAGAAGTCATTTTTCAGTTAAAGTTTATCTGCTTTCGTGTTCGAACAACTGAAGAAAAGCGAAAAAGTTATTCAAGAATCACAGTTCTATGAAATATGTTTGCTATTCTTCTCCATAAAATTAATTCCTGTTCCTGGGAAGTGGGGAATTATAAACTGTTCTTCATTCCGTAGTAAAAATATACTTCATTCGTAAGAATGCAATTGTAAAACCTTCTGTATTAAAGTTCTAAGAAGTCTTATCGGTCGTTTTTCGTAGAAGTGTGATCATTTTCTTTAATGAATAGTAATTATTATTAATTATCTATATCTATAATTATGTGGCCCTCTGACCTAATCCTTGTTGCAAAGTCACACTGAAACCTTCATAGAACAATAGCTTTGGTCATTATCTTGTTAATAATGGTTTCATATACTTTTAACAACCAATCGGCACTATAAGAGATTACGTGTTTTGTACATCTTTTATTTGTCGACTTTTCTCTTACGAATTGAGGAAGCACACCTTTATAAACTTGACCTCTGCGAATATACGCAAATGTGTTTCTATATTTTCATTATTGTTTACACAGCTCCAGGCATCAGTACCACGAGTACTTTCCTTTTCTTCTTTTTGTTTTTGGTTGCGCTAGCAAATATTCCTTGCAAAGTCCTATTTCATTTTGAATTTATGCAGTGGTTTCGAAGTTCAAACGGAATGCGAAGTATGAAAGCGTAGAGGACAAGTGGAATTTATGTGAACGATATTTTCTGGCAACTAAAACTCGTTGATCTGTCATCTAGAAATTTAAAGGCAGTAATGAATAAAATTACAGAATGTGGTTACACACTCAGCAAGCAGATTTTTGTACCAACTGTAGTTAATTTAAAATGTTTCTTTTTTTTTTCTTTCTAAGACTATTTATGTGAAGTGTAAATGTGACAAATTGGAATATTCAAGGCATAAAAAGAGTGACACTTTCTACACTATAAAAAGGCACTTCTTGTACAATTTGGAAATGGGTTTTCGCGGCTTTTTTCTTCCTACGTCAATATCTACACTGTAAAAAAATTGGGAAAGTTCTTTGATATATCTAGTAATATTCCTGATAAATGTAAGTATTTGCAGTAGTAATGTTGATGTGGCCGAAAAGTGTCAGTCAAAAACACCAAGAGATTTCTTTTGTGTGGTTGGAGGTTCTTTTTTTTTTTCCAAGGGGATTTTCGCGCATGTGCAGAAACAGAAAACTGTTTCTTATCGTAACCAAACGTGCAATTCTGATCAAATGTTTGCTGCCGCCATTTTAATCACGTATTTCAAGAGAAATAGGAAATATTCTCTGTGAATGTGGATTGCGATCCCTACTTGCCAAATATAAAAAGTTAGAACGTGCAAGTAACTTTGTTTATATTTTGGGAGGTTCGGGCAACGTATTGACCTTCTCTACTGTTTTAATGTACTGATTTCTTAAGTGGCAATTTAGTCCTGTCGCTAAGACTAAAGAACTCGTGTTCAACTCTCGCTTGAGGTTTCTAATTTTTTCTTTTCTTGAAACCTGCAAGGTGGCTGTTTATTATTAACCAAGCTACAGTAAATTTATAGGCAGCTATAACTGCCTAGATTTCTCCAGGAATGTCCCCGAAAATGTTTTAACAGTATACGTGAAATTTTAGAGCAGGTAAGCAGAAAATAACTTTTTCATACTTCATTTATGTACAATTAATTTTAACCTTTACAATCCAAACTTTGCAGAACCTTGGGGTCTGTAAGTCGATTCACATCGGAACTTTTCCGAACCATGGGTTTGAGAAGGTTAAAGAAATACCGGCATTAGCTTCATTACTGTGTGCAGACACTTTTGGCACAGAATGGTGTGCGGAATCTGTCTGCACACAATAATTGTACTCCTTATGGAAGTACGAAACGAACTTTTGTCCGTGAAAGTTATTATCTGTTTACCTGCACTGAAATTTGAATAATTGACGTAAAGCTAAAAAGGCGGGAAAACCTACTTCGATTGAACCTTAAATGAACTATCTTTTAATGGCTTCTGTAAACTTGTACATTTTGCACATAGAATGTCCTGATGAAGTGTGGCGCACTTATTTTTGTCTAGAATTTCTTCAGTATATAGAGTGAAGAACATGACGGTCTCCACCCTCCATATTTACTTACTCTATGGCTTACGGAACTCGCAAATTCATTGCCACAGTAACAAACGTTCGCCATAGAATTCCGTCCTGGGCAAGATCAAGATCAAGCCAATTTTTATCACAAACACCTACTTCTCGAAGATCACTATGTTGCCCTCCCAACGTCGTCTCCGTCCTCCCATTGATTTCTTTCCATCCGGCTTTCCAAATAAGATGGACTATAGTCTCCGTGTTTCTCCCATCCGAGCTACATGGCCTGCGGTCTCCATAGCTCCGTTCATGTCTTCTTCCTAGAATTACTAAAAAACACTTTTTGCAACACTGTTAGCATGTGTAGAAGTGTATACAAAATATCTTGAAATATAGGTTGGAATTGAAAAAGCATAGAAATGTTCACAAAAATGTCTCGTTTTTAGTGTACAAGAAATGCGATTTTTTTTTTTTAACATTATAAGCTTGTCCTAAAATGATTGGATCTAATCAAATACTCCGTACTCCTAAAAAATATAAAAGATAAGGGTGTCGATCTTTGAATAGCGCTTTATTTCTAAACACCTGAATGCATTTCTTAATTAATTTTACAAATCCCTAATTTACAATTCAATGGGTAAAGTTTCTTGGGAAACAGCGTGCATTACACCTGCATCCTTTGGAGCAGCGATTCTCAAAGGGTGTACCACGAAATTGCGTGAGTGTGCCGCGAAAATTATAACATGTACACTTATATTCAAATAGAGGAAATATGAGATAGAAATTAAATATTTTTTACCAACGCTATTTGTTAACACAAGAGAAAACAAGTACATTTTAAGTTATACTAACTGGAATTGTTAAAATGGTTCAGTCAATAATTACTTCATTTTTGTAATTCAGTGAGAAATACCGGCTTGTTTACTTTCGAACAATTGTTAAATATGGGATGGAATCATAGACACACAACATACACAATTTCTTAATAAAGTTAAAGAAATATTACTAATGTTGGTCGTTGCCGAAAGTTTCTACTGAAAGTTTGTCAAAAATTGTACTAGCGTTAATGCGAAGTTTTCTGATAATAATAGGAACTATTAGAATTGAAATACTGCTTCTTTTTTTTTCAAGCTTGAGCTGACTTCGATGAATCTAAAGTTTTGTTACTTTATCAATAGATATATTTTATTGATTGAATTGTTATTAACATCCTAAACGAGCCGGTGAGCTTCTAAGGACAGGGTTTGGTCCTCTATTCAATTGACCCCAACAGGAAATGAACGCGTGACCACGCACACAGAAAGCGAGCGCGAGAACCTCTCAACCACGAGGAGGTCTATAGATGTGTGCCTACAGTAGTAACAGTAAAGGGATTGTGAACGTGATAACTCGACCTGGGCGCAACGAAATTTGCGATGAGTTTCGATTTGTTGACAAACCCTCAGAACTACGATTCGTATAATCGACATTATTTTGTGCTAGAATTCAATTTGTTTATGTCCCTTAAACATCTCGGGCTCAGACCGGGATAGGGGGAGAAGGATGTTGGAAGGTAGTTGGTCAGGGCTTAGTTAATAGGTACTATCCCGGTATTTTTCTCGGCTGAGATAGTTCCCAGGACCTTCCGATTGCTAAGTCAACGCTCTAGCAACTCATTTGAGGCCGTTCTGTATCGACTTGCTGTTTGAATGTGCCGTGAGTTGAAGAAGTTTGCATTAGAAACTGGCACGAAAACGAGTTTTTCGGCTTCTTGAGAGGGCTCCTCGCCCCAACACGGTTCCATTTTTAACATTTTTCAAAATATTTCAAAAACTAAGACTATTATCAAAAATGTAAATTCATAGCGCACTAGAACTTACGAATTACTATGGAATGCAATGGACAGCGATCTCGAGATCGTGTCCATTGACGAGTGATACGTTTTCAAAGATTCATCATCATCATCATCATATTCAGCCGTTTTCTATCCACTGCTGGATGAAGGCCTCCCCCTTTTCTTTCCACATATCTCGGTCTGCTGATATCCTCATCCATGTAGCTCCTGAAAAACGCTTGATTTCATCTACCCATCTTACATTTGGACGTCGTCTCGGTCGTTTCTTTTCTCTAGGAATCCACTGTAGTACATTTGTCGTCCACCTTCCATCTGTTCGTCTAGCTATGTGACCGGCCCATCTCCACTTCATCTTCTTCGCAGTCTTGATTACATCCTCTACCTTTGTTTGTGCGCGAATCCATTCATTTCTCTTCCTGTCCCTCCTGGTTATTCCTAGCATGCACCTCTCCATTGCTCTTTGTGTGACTCTCAATCTTTGAGTCGTTTGCGCATTCAATGTCCAAGTTTCGCACCCGTACATCATTACAGGTAAGACACATTGATTATAAACTTTACGCTTCAGACACATTGGAAGTTTGCTTTTGAAAATAAAGTGTAGTCTTCCAAAAGAACTCCACGCCATTTTACATCTTCTATTTATTTCATCAGTCAACTTTGCATTCGATGTTTTAAGCTGGCCTAGGTAAACATACTCATCAACTATGCCTATTGTCTCTCCGTTAATCTTCACTTCCTTCTTTGCAGCATGTTGGTTGTACATTACTTTTGTTTTACTTAAGTTCATTTTAAGGCCTATTTTCGAACTCTCGTTACTCAGTTCTTCCATTCTGGTTTGTAGTTCTTCTGCACTTGAAGCAAACAGGACTATATCATCAGCGAACCGTAAATGATGAAGATATTCGCCATTAATTTTAATTCCAACTTCATCCCAGTTTAAATTCT
>JAGDQP010022018.1:0-16426 GCA_022664845.1 Lepisma saccharinum
TAGTAATTTCTAAGTTCTAGTGCGCCTACATTTTTGGTAGTGCTCTTACATTTTTGAATATTTTGAAAAATGTTTACAATGATGTTTATGTTGGAGTGAGGGTTGGAACCCTCTTAACATAAGGTAGAGTATACAGTCACTTAACACATTTCCATTGGCTTATTTACTGTTGTCATTCACCCGCACAAAATGGTGACTGAGGCATAATCTTACCAGTCGGTCTGAGGGCATATCAGTCCCCTTCCAAAAGCCAGTATGAATACTGTTACCGAGAGGTGGTCTTCGAACGGCTTGTGTAAATCAAACATCGACGAGGTCTGTCTTTTTTAGAACAAGTTTATTCTTCAGGATTTACATGTCGAAGATCAGAATGACTTCTACTTGCTTCGTTTACAGACGCTAGCTGTATTGTTACATTGAGAAATAAGCACCATTAATAAATATATATATATATATATATATATACACAACATGATGAAACGTCGGCAAAACCGCGGTAGAAATATGCATAAACGTGCGGATCGTTTTCTGGCCAATCGGTGTATCATGAAGACACATTGGTAACTTTTCTGTATATTCGACTTGGTACATGTGTTTCAGAGTTTTCCTCATTTACATATATTGTGTTTTCTGAGAGGGCGCTCCTTCATAGAAGTCGCCTGTTATTGTTTTTTACAAAGATTCCTCTACTACGCCTTTTTTCTTCTTTATCAATCAATCATATAGCACAGCGTTTGTCTTTACTACAGTGAATGTCAAGAAGTTCTGATTAGGACACCATTTCTTTCCTTCTACATTTGTATCATTTTTATCAAGCACAAAGTACTTAGCTATTCTCACTGTTACACTACTCCAGATGTTTTCGGAATTTACTTAGCCGTTAAGATAGTCCTGGCCGCTCCGTCCCCCCTCCAGCTTGACTTAAAGAATGATAGTGAACATTAAAATATAAAGTTGATTTTACTGGAAATTTATTGGGGCCGTGAACTTCAGTGGATGCTTTAAAGTGTGTTTCATGTCGCTTTCAGTCGATGCTTTTTCAAGAATATATATTGCGAGGGGATCAAAAATACTGAATCTTTTGATCTTCAGGTGTGCGCTGGAAGATGATCAGCGCGCTTCCCTCGTCACCTTTATGTGCTTAAATATTTTTTTAAACATCACAGGCTGGTTGGGAAAGCTTTTTTTTTTTTATTTGCTTTGGGAAGTGAAATGATAACCAGTGCACAAGCACATTTTGGTTCTTGATATTTTCATTTCCTGTTTTAACTGACAGTACGGCGAAAGGAATAGCCTAATATTTAGCCATAAATGGGAGGTAAACAATTACAGGTTTCATTAATCTTGAACTATGTTACATGCGGTGCATCTTTATCAGACACTTCGTAACAGTCGACACGAAAATGTCAGTGATATGTGTTATTTGTATTTCTGTTTTTTGTTTGTCTCTGTGTATTTTGTTGTGCCAAAGAATTTTTAATACAATCTACTACTCGCGTATACATTTGTGATTTTCCAAGTTGCTGTGTTCCGTCCTCCCCCATTTGATGTCCATCTACTGTCTCATTTCGATCTGCTTTATGCATATTAAGTAGTACTTTTTTAACCTTCTATTTAAGTTCTATTAGTATTCCATACATTTTTTTCTCTATTATGTATTGTTCAGTTAGTCCATTGTTTGATCCTCTACCCAGCTCCCGTATTATCTGCAGTAACTTCGGATCGCCAATGTGCAAGCGGGTTCCAACCCCGTGGTCGACCATAATTACTGGTTTCTCCGTTCCCCCCCCCCCTCAGTTTCACCAGCCAGATGCTGGCATGGTACCATAAAGGCCCTGGCCGATACCTTCCCCATTAATTACCCTCCCTTATCCCGGCCAGTCAAAGATGCCAGGCCTTAAATCAGTTATAAATTCAACTTTATTATTATTTATTTATTTTTATGTAGATGTTAATTAGAAAATGTCTCTTGACAGTACAAAGTAATAGTGGCAATATATTGATGTTTCATGTTGGCGTTCGTTTCACTTCTTCCGATTTGGGAAACAATCAGTAATCAGCGGGAGCTAAATCCGAATAATATGGCGGAAGGAGGAGCAATTGGATCCTAGAATCGTTGCAGTCTCTCCTCATAGAATGGTTTCATGCCTGTTGCTTTTATAATGAGCAGAATTACGCAGTTATCGAATGATGGTTAACATAGTTTCCAGTTTTTCAGGTAGAGAAATCAAAAGGATTCGGTTCAGGCATTTTTGGTTTGTTATACTTACCATACGTGACTTTTTGCTAACCATGAAGTTTCCGTAGCGCTTGCATATATGCAATAAGTTCCTTTACTACTCTGTACTACTCAGATTCCAATTTTCTGACCAACATGCACGCGATTACTGTTACTCTTTGTCTAAAGACACAAACTCTCCATATGTGTTTTAGCGTATACCGTTTGGAAAGAGCAGATCTAAACAGATGCTGTTTAGCTTTAATTCTAAATGCGCAGTGCACTTAGTCGTATTGTTTTATTTGCACACAAAGCCATCAAGGTTAGATGTTTATATACTATCCCACGCAAATTGATCTAGATTCAAAAGTTTACGAAACTTATTTTAAGGAATGGAGGAAATGAACCATGCGTCCATCCAAGATTGAAAAATTTGTTTTAAGAGAAACTTATTCCGATTTTACCCGAAAGTATATACGTGTATCCTAGCCAATCGTGAACGTAATAGTACGCAACCACTGTAGTTAAGGTGGTTATGTCGCGACTTCAGATAGGTTATGGTAGTGGATTCGCGGCCGACCATCCTGACTGAAGTTTTCCAGAGTATCCGCTCTTTCACCTAGCGAATGCTGGGATAGTATCTTAAACGCAGAGTCCAATAACTATTCTATTCCGGCCTGGGCCAAAGATGCCATAAATAAACTCAGTTGAACGTAATAGCGTCGTCGTAGCTATACAGGCCGGTTCTATTTCTTTGGTCAAGTTGATCACTAAATGTTCTTTTGCCAGGACCCTGAATGTTCGTTGTACAGGTTTTGACATTTTCTTCTTCTGATCTGAAGCTTGTCAAACCCTCTTGTATTTCTTCTTCCCTTCAAATTTGAATTTCAGTATGAATTTAATTACTATTTACAATAAGCAACCAACACGAAGAAATTAGCGAACAATGAGAAGAAAATCATGGCCGCGCGATTCGAAAATTCGCAGGTTAACTAAAAACTGGTTCATGTCATATTGTAATTATTTTGGGAACCAATTGAATCACATGGCTCGATAACAGTCCTGGCTATCCATCCAGCTCCCGTGGTCCAGGCGACAACGTCGCGTACTGCTCATCGACAGTGCCAAAGTTCGAACTCCGCTTCCAACTTTCCTGTTATTGAGTTTTTTCAGCGTTTCTTTCGTCAGACGAATGCCGTGAAGGTATCTTAAAGTTCTAACCGCTACCTTAATCTTTTCCCCTAACCTACTGCGACCTTATCGTGCCAGTTAGGTTTCGTTCATCTTTCCATTTAGTTCTGTGGTATTTGAAATTAGTTGCGCGAGTACCACAAAAGCCTATCTCTCTCAATGTTTTTGTGAATTACGTTATTGGTGCAAGTAATTCAGATTTCTTTAAGTCAGTGGTTTAGGAAAAATTCCTTTCGTAGCGTTTGGTAGTAATTTATTTCGTAACCACTTCCGATTTGTACTCATAGTTAACTATAAACAAGTATTAATGACCCTAGACTTCTAAAATATAAATTATATGTAGGCTTAACTTTTTTTTTTTTTTTCTTTCGTGCCTGATCGTAAAGTGCAGTGGGATTCCCTTTCTAAGATTTCGTTTCCCAGTTACCACGTTCGGAATTTTCAAAATGATTAAGTCACTAGTTAGGTGCCTTACTACTACTTGTGTACGGTATCATTTGGTATTGTATTAATGGGTTCGGGAAGTCTTCAACGACAAATTGGAGCTCAGTTAATATTATGAATTATTGTTCATAATAATTGCGCCTTATTGTGGTTTTCTTTGAGCTCAGATTACTTCATCCAATTTGTTATTTATCAGATTGCTTGAGTGTTTGCTTGAATTCCTTTTGTCCTAATTTTCTGATGTTAACAAAAAAAAGTGTAATTTAGAGTATCATATATTCTACATTAGGTCGGAAATTCCACATTTATAATTCGTTATATATATATGCATTAACCCGAGTAAGCGAGCTAGTATATTTTAAACATTGTTCCGGAGTTTTTGGTGCTTTGTTAGGTTCAAAATGACTACATAAATTTAAAAAAATAGCATAGGGATTTTAAAGATGTAATAATGATGAATTTATTTGCACGGAACCCTACTTTGCAAAGTTTTATTTGCAAGGTTTCTTACAAGTGCATATAGTAATATGGCGATTTCAAACAGCCCGTGTCATTTGGGTTTTGACACTGGTTCGCGGGTTGTCGACAGTCAAGTCTGATTCGTAGTTGAAGCATACGTTTATATTGTAGAATAGGGAACTCTACAATATAAATTGGTTTTAGGCTGATCTCCCACCAGGTGGCGGATAGGGGAATGCTGACCAGATATGATGGGTACCCCAAATTTTCCAGGGCGGACCAAAACCAGTACTGCTGTCTTGCAGTTAGTAGCGGGATCTACAGAGGCTAGGGTAAGATAACCCCGAACAAAAATATCATGGTGAGGGGTCGCATCTCACCGTTCCCACTCTGAGACTGAAGATGAATGACATCGGCAAGGCTCAGAGATGGACAGAGGACATCCTGAATGTCTGCCTTTACTGCGAGGTCGTAGAACTGACAACTCTACACCGCTAAAGCATGTCAAGAAATGGTAACATATGGTTCATGGATTCTTTTGGAGGTAAACTAGTCCCCAATCTGTTCTCCGGGCGGGTACTGCTTCAGGGGGCTCCAAGAACAGGATTAAAAAAGATCTTAGAATAGAAACTTGGAACGTACGAACGTTATACCAAACGGACCTCTCCAGTTGGCGGTACGCGACTCTCGAGAAGTACGATCTGGATTAGCGATACAAGAAGTCCAGTGGGAGGATCACTCTAATCGTACTGGAGTGTTCTTCCGGCGGTTGAGAATATAGAGTTCGTAAACGAACGACTATCGTACGTTAGAATACTTAATCGACGGTGCAACACGGTTTTAATAAATGTCTGCTCGACCGAGCAGGCTAATGATAACGACAAAAATACATTTTACGAGGGGCTAGAAAGGTTATTTGGCCGATTACCGAAGTATAATACGAAAATTGTGTTGGATGATTTCAACACTAAGGAAGGGAGGGAGGAAAAATTAGACCTACTATAGGCAAATTCGGCCTTCACGAAATCAACAACAACGGAGAAAGATGGATCACTTTCGCGATCTCGAAAAACCTACTAGATGATACTTCCAGCACAAAAACACACAAATACTCATGGGTATCTCCGGACGGAAAAACTCTTAACCAGATCGATCGCGTCTTAGAAGGTAGACGAAGACATATCAACATAATGGATGTTATTAGGTCTTACAAAGGGGCGGAAGGTGACACCGACCATCGGTTAGTGATCACAGAAGTTAGGGAAAAGTTATGCATCGCGAACAAAGCAAAGGATCAAAACAAAGTAAATTCGAAGGTAAATAACTAGATAATCCAAGCGTAAAAGCAGATTACCTACTCGAAACAAATGCCAACCATTACAGAAACGCCACACGCGGGTTGAGAAACGAAAAGCGAAAATAAATGACACAGAAGATTCAGGAGATTGAGGAAAACGGGAAGACAAATAACATATGAGATCTGTACAAAGGGGTAAACCCATTAAGCCAAGGCTACAAACCTAGGTTAGGTAGGGATGATTAGAAACGAACGCGGGGATTTGCAGGCGGATCAGACTAAAATTATCGATGTGTGGAAAAGTTATTTCGACAAACTTCTTAATTCAACGGAGAGAAAACAGGAATTTGGAATCTACCGCACAACTTTGATACCGGAACCTATCGAGGTCGAAATGTCCGTAAAGAAATTTAAAAATTTCAAATCACAGAGAATGGACAATATTCCGGCCGAATTACTTGAAGCGGGAGGAACGGTACTAATAAAGGAACTTACATAAATTGATAAGTGCTATATAGAAAAAGGAGGAGCTTCCAAAACAATGGAACACCTCAATAATAGTTCCGGTTTATAGAAAAGGCGATAAATCGGACTGTAGTAATACCGCGGAATCTCGTTACTCCCACCATGTTCCAAAGTATTGAGTAATATACTGCCAACTCGCCTAAGTGTATACGTAGAGGAAATAATTCGAGATTACCAATGTGGATTTAGAAGAAATAGATGCACGTTGGATCAGATTTTCGCCTTGAGACAAATCTTGAAGAGGAAATTGAACTTTCACCAGCTATTCATTGATTTTAACAAGGATTCTATCAAAAGGGAAAAGTTATAGTATCCTGGTATAATTTTAATTTAGAATTCCGAAGAAACTTGTTCAACTTGTGAGGATGTGTGTCAGCTACCCCATAAGCAGAGTACGGGTAAGATTCGCAACGGATCGAAAGAAAGTGGTGCCTTGTTAGCACTGCTGTTTAATTTTGTTTTAGAATATGTGATTTTAAATCCGTTGAATGGCTTGAATCAACTGTTCGTGTACGCGGATGATGAAGATTTAATAGGGGAAAAATATAATAGGGGACACACTTCAAGGTAACACCGATGTCTTAGTAGAAGCGTGCGATGAAATAGGTAAATGTAGAGAAAACAAAATACCTGATAAGCCGAAACACAGATTATAACGGAAATAGATACATAACAATTAAGAATGAGAACATAGAGAAAGTAAACAAATTTAAATACTTGGGAGCACACGTCAGAATCAAAAACGAGGTAACGGAAGAAATAAAAAGTCATTTAGTATCGGGCAACGCATGTTTCTATTCAGCCCAGAAACTCTTATCCTCGCGATTAATATCAAGGAAGTTGAAATTGAAAATGAATAGAACTGTTATTCTGCCGATAATACTTGACGGTTGCTAAAGTTGGAGTGCGACCGTAGCAAATGAACATAAATTACGAGTGTTTGAAAGTAAGGTCTTGAGAAAGATATACGGTCCGAAACAGGACGCGATGACTGGAGAATGGAAGAGACTGCATAATGAAGAGCTTCACGGACTGTACGACTCATCCGATGTAAAAATAATGAAATCGCGACGACTAAGATGGGCATGTAGCTAGGATGGGAGAAAAATGGGACTATAGTCCATCTTGGGTGAAAAGCCGGAGGGAAAGAGACCGTTGGGAGGACAATATTAGAAGAGATTTTCGAGATTAGGTGCTTGTGATGGAAACTGGCTTAATCTTGCCCAGAATAGATCCCAATGACGAATGTTTGTACTGCGGTGATGAACTTGCGAGTTCCGTAAGCCATAGAGTAAGTAATATACATTAACTCGTATTTATGTAAGATACACAAATGAAAATATTGTCATACACTGTCCCCTGACCGGAATTTGAAAACGAAATAATAATGTGTGCTGTAGGTATACCCGCGATAGATTTTGTCTACAAACAAAACAGTTTATAAGAGTAGGTACAGTAGAATGGAAATTGGAGAATAAACACTACTCATAAGAAGAGGATGGGAGGACTAGTATGATTCAGACTAATCAGTAGCTCTAGGAAAACCATTTCCATTTGCACATAATTTGATGTCAATTGTAAGTGAATCCAAGTAACTAAATGCCAATACCTAAGAACTTCGACCGTACAAGCATTTATTAATTTTGAGAATGATCAAATTGTTAGAAGCAGTTTGAAATATTAATGATGAGACGTTCGAAATTCCAAGTTCAGAAGGGACTGTAGTTCATTTCAAAGTTTGTCGAATGAAAAATAATTAAAGGTCTTGAGACATTCATTGTTTTGTTGTATATGATTGTTGGCCTACCTTTCACATACATTGGTGGTTATCTTACGTAAACAGTGTGTGTTTTCCTTTCGCTTTGCTGCTAAGCATTCCTCGCCTTTTTTTTTGTATCGCCTTATTCGCTGTATCGTTGATTGTTCTGTTGTGATTTGTAATAATGGATAAATAAACTAAAATCTATCGAAGATGCTGAAGATGTGAAAAGGAATGCAGCTTTCAGTCAGGTGTCGTTGTACTGCAAAGAAGCGGAACGTGTGTTGCTCGCCGAGGAGGAACAGGAAGCAGAGCGAATCGAGTGAGTCAAGGCGCAGCTTAGGACAGTTGGGTCAGTCGTGCCGAGAAGATCGCGTTGTGAGGTACGGTCGCGACGAGTGTAGAGGCGATGACGTATAAACGGTGAACTCGTGGTAGTGTTTCTTTCCACGTAAACTCTTCGTTTTCTTAAGACAGTCTTTTGTTGTTAAAAAAGTGTTGTTATTGTTAAAATAGTGCATTGCCGCCGTCATGGTGGTGGTGGTGGAAACAAATCGTAATTCAATGAAACTTTTACCAAAGAGGTTTATAAATCTTCATCATTGGTTTGGACCATTATGTCCGAAGGATATCAAGGAAGCCGTGGTAAGTGTTGATAAACTTCATTTAGCCCCCCTCCCCTCCCCCTCCCTGACGAGTTCATTTTAGGTAGAAATAAAACAATTCTTTGTTTTGTATTTGAGACGTTTTAGTATTGCAAAAATAGGACACCCAAATATTTTGATTTATAATTATTTATATCAAATGCAGCTTTGTAGTAGCTCCTCATAGTATGAGGTCAAAACCTGATGGAGAAGAACCGTAAACATAAGAACAGTTACCTACACGGAATTCATACCATGGAGTGTACATTGTTGATTACGTTACACGTTCAGTAGCCCGAGGCGGCGAGAGCAAAGCTTGAGTGACGTAGTGAGGCCTAACGGGATCTGGACCTTTTCCTGAGACAAGCTATGAAAGCATCTGACCGAGAACACAAGACTCGTGGTAAAATATTTTGCATGCCACGATGTCACATTTCAGAGCTACGCTGAAATGTCAGTGCTGGTGATTTTTCATTATTTATTATTACATTTTCTGTATGGACACATTCTGAAAGTTGAAGAAGAGGGGGAGGGGCATTGACCCGCATTCGTGTAAACATTATATCAGTGCATGCAAATGATGAACCATGTATATGCTTGTTAAACGTTTAGCTGATGATATTAAATGTTTATTTCTAATATTTTGCTAAAGTATTGAAGCTAGCTGTGAACTAATTTATTTTTCAATACTTGTGCTGAATATCGAACCACGGATATTTGACCGTGGCTAAACTTTGCTGTATCAATATCAGTACATCTTTGTTATATAATTCATCAACAACAAGTATTTCGGTCAAAAATGACGATATGAATAAATATTTAAGTCTAAGTAAATGAATGAAAACATCTCTTAAATTCTTAAGGAATTTGCAGTTTTCAAAAGAAAAGTCAAAGCCACGTAAAGAGTACACACGTGGCGTTCACCCCAGATATTTTAGGTTGCATTGGCTGAAGTACAGTAATTTCAATGTTAAACTGTCAGGGTGACCTTTGGAGAAATTGCCTACTTTGTAATTTTTTGCTGCTTAAGAAACGTCACACTACGCAGTGGCAAGAATTGTTTCGGTTTTTGCTGTTGGTGCAAACATCACGCACCCTTTATTTGCAGTTAACGAGAGTATTGTTCTGATAGCTATTATCAATACATTTTTCTGCTTCTCCTCCTCCGTTCTTGCATTCTTCACAAGTAGTTATTTCACGCTTGGTACCAAGTAGAGCATAACAAGTGCGAATGAAAATTGCCAATAGCAACATTAATGATATCACAAAGCGATGTTGAAAACTGCAAACATAAAATGTTTTCTTGCGTTTCTTCTGTTTGAATTGTCACCATTTTATGAAATCTTGAAAAGCCTTCTACTTTGAATACAAAACCCATTTTACGGCGTATATGACCATTTTTTAAACAATATTTTTTGCTGACATGGTTTCCAGGTCAGCGCGCAAACAATGGATCGTCCCAAATAACAAGAAAGTACGATCCAGGAAGACAATGGCGTATTTTAAAATAAAACCAAAGAAAAAAAAATAAGCTCGCAAGAAACTCTGGAATATTCTGTAGAAGTTAACTTTATTCATAATTGGCAAATTCTTCGTTATACATTCATATCCTTAAGAGTTTCGCTTCAGTAAAACTTAAAAATGGATTGGTATAGATAAACGGAAGTAGGGATATATCTTGGGTATCATCGTGACCCCGATTGATGAGTGTTTTCACTTGTCCTTGTAATCTAGGGGCCCCAGTTTCGATACCCACTTAAAACTATCTGTTCATCCGTAGGACTTCATCGCCGTGCAGTAAAATGCAATAGCAAAATACTATCGTTCATAACCCCTCCGGGTCATAGACCTGATTCCAGCGCAGAACATCAGACATCATCATTGTGGTGTCTGGTCCAAATTTTCATAAATATTTGCGGCGTGTGATGTAGAGAATTAAACAGTAAATTTTCTTCATCCAGCAAGAAAAATGTTTTCATACTGAGGTACGTTAAACAGCAAGACTACTTGTATTTTGTGAGAGTACCTATAACTACTCCATCATTAACCTTGAAAAGTGAAATAAAATCTTTCTAGAATGTTAATTACTTTCTGTCGACTGTTGTATTTATTGTTGAGTATTTTTTTCTTAAGCTACCTAGGTAATATATATATTTTAAAAGTAAACAGTATCAATACTTTTTTTTTACATTCGTTATTTTAGTTTACAATGTTTTGTATATGTCCTCAAATTTTGCAACGTTAATTTAACTCATTTACCTCACGTCATACAATGATGAAATTTTGCCCAGCGGCGTAAGTCGGATGATAATACAATATTCCATTGTTACTTTCTATATATTTATATATTTAAAAGCATATTTTAATATTTTGTTTAATACGGACTTCTTTATCCTAAAATAAATACTAGCCTGCAACAATGTTGGGTTTTGACTGGTTGCAGAGCACTAGGATTTAGGATTTCTCATCAGCATGAGAAAAAGTTTCCAAACACCGAAATGACTCGAAAAAAAAAAACTTTCTAAAGACGTATTTCTTTAAACAATTCGTATTGCAAAGTAAAAAACAATTTTTATGCATAACTAATAAGAAGCATGGGGTACGCCAATTCAAGAATTAATAAAGTGACTGTATATGAGATAGCGCCCCATGCTTTTCTTTTTAGTTTTGCGTAAAATTATTTTTTTACTTCTCAGTACAAATTGTTTAAGAAAAGTATGTCTAATATTTTTTTCTAAACAATTCAATTCTTGTGGTTTTCCTAGCATCGTTTCGGTTCTAGTTGGTTCCCATTGGGAAATTAGATCCATGGAGAAGATTCTC
This sequence comes from Lepisma saccharinum, assembly GCA_022664845.1. Classification (NCBI taxonomy): domain Eukaryota; kingdom Metazoa; phylum Arthropoda; class Insecta; order Zygentoma; family Lepismatidae; genus Lepisma; species Lepisma saccharinum. The sequence goes on from JAGDQP010022018.1 coordinate 11,361, forward strand.
GTATCTCATATTCAAGTTCTATTTGTAATAGTGGTAGTTTGAATGTTTCAAAGTTTCAAAATTAAAGTTCATGAAATAGTGAAGAGTGCAGTATGGTCCTGCAATTCAGAAAGCTTGTGAACCAAATAAGTCTCTGCCGGCCATCATCAGAGGTTTGGACTTCCACCCTGTGTTAATAAAGCTGTGCCATGTAAGTATACGGGCTTCGTGAAGCGGGAGATGTGAGATAAAAACTGAGTTTAGAATTACATTGCAAAAGCTTCAGTTATCCGGATCAGAATGGTTCCAAGACCTTGACTTATCCGGCCATTTTTAATCTGATAAGCCTACAATTTCCCTCACAGTGCGTTGACATTAGGGAAAGTTTCTCTTAGAGTACGCACTCCAGATGCTTATCAAAAATAAAAGCATTGAGAAACAGGATAGTTATGATGATGATATAGTTAAGTGTAATGTGAATACAAACGCAGAACTTTTGACTCATTCTATGACTTACGAAATTGAATTCTATCCTGGGCAGCATCAAGCCAGTTTTCATCTTGGAACATCTACCTCTCGAAGGTCTCTTCTAATATTGTCATACCAACGACGTATCCATCTTCCCAACGGCCTCCTTCCCTTCGGCTTGCCCTAAGTTTAAATATAATTGTTTTTTCCTTCATCCGAGCCACGTGGTCTGCCCATGTCCAGTAGTCTCCTCCATTCTCCTGTCTGCTCGGCCCGTATACCTTTCTCAGAACCTTATTTTCAAACACACATTATTTATATGTTAACTGCCAGGGTCCTACTCGGCCGCTTGACGAAACGCAAAACTTACGAGTGGAAAATGTAAAAAATATTGTGATGCCTCTTGCAAGTGTTGCACACTAAGACATCAGTACTCTCATAGCTAGAGCATGGCTGGTACCACCACCGTTGACACGACAGACGTTGCACCCAGTAAGTCTTCATATATTTTCTGACAGCCTTGGTAGCAAAATAATTTGCTGAAATGATGACCTATCACATTTGGACTTACTGATGCCTTCTGAAGCGATTGATGTTTGTAGTTTGTTTGCAAGACGTCATGGTGTCAGATGTCTTGGTTTGTCTTTGTATGTACGTACTTTGAGGCATGAATGTTTTTTTTTTTTGTTTTTTTGCGAAAAACCTGAACTGCATGTGCTACAATAAGGTGATGACATTCATACCCAGCAAAAATGAATGCTTACGATACTACGTTAACTTCCATGTAACATTGAATAACACAAACTGTGACTTAGACACTATTCGTAGAGAACAGAAAATATGTCGCGCCACAATGGTTTCATGCACCTGATGATGGTCCGTTCGCAGTCTTCTAATATTGCCAACCCTCAAAATGTGCACTGCCAACTACTCTGAGGTACTTCTCTTTATGCTCTCTGCTTCAAACACACGCTACTGCATGGAGTAACTGGCTTCAGATTGGGATTTATTAATCTTAATTGACATTACTGGTGTTTCACACTAAGACTACAACCTTCGCTTACAGTACCTTTTCACTATATGCAGTCACGTCAGTTTCTAACGCGAGGTAGTGTCTGAACGAAAGCAGCTAGGAAGTTAATTTCAAATTTGTATTCAGCGACCTCCATTTACGCAGTTGTGCTGCTACAGACTTACTGTGTTTGCAGTATATGCACTCAATATGTAACCAAAGTTGAGAAACAATTCAGATTTCAGTTCGTCAGGTTTACTCGGCAGTTACAATTTGGTGACATGACAACATTTTGGCATAGTATTTTTATATGCACTTCGTGAATGTGGACATATCTCACTCTGATTTTCACTATTTTGCTTCACTTCCGATACCCTTGCCACTGTATAAATTAACGCTCTTCACGGTATTTTCTTACTAATTCGCACTTCGGTATCGGGTTACCTTCAAGGTTAAAGATACATGTGCTTGTTTTTTCTAACAAGAGTCCAAGTGAATGTTTAGTAAAGCTCTGCGCTATGATTTTTCTTCATTTAATAAATTCGTCATAAAATATACTCAGCCGATTCATCATGTGGATCTTTACCTACAATATCGCTCCTGACTACTTCCTTCTTCCACGGCAATAGCAAAGTAAATGTGACGTGCTTCAAAGACCAGAAGTTAAAAATTCCAATGAAGATAAAATTAATCCTATGGGAGCTTAAAATTTTGAATTAAATAGAAATTAGGAGTATAACTATTGCAAAGTAGATCTCTAGTATTCATGGTCTGTTAAAATCGTAAGCTGTGATTTTTAGTAGGAAGGATACAGGTAATAGCATACAACCTCGTGTCATTTTTTTTTTTTTAGTTCTTCGCAAGTGCAATAGACTAAAAAAATAAGTTTGATTACTTCTGTTGACACAACTGTCAAGTAATAGTAATCTACTCCGAATACAAATGACTAGCACTGGTTAATTTCACTGAATTCATTTATCAAAATATTTCTACCTTGTTACTGTTCAGTCTCTTGCCAGAAGCTTTTGTAATCGAAACCAGTGCTCGAAGAGGGGAATGGCCAATAGGTAATCATCGCCACCACTAGGTGTAAGCGTAACCCATTTCTGGAACCGTTCCCTTCCATTTTCTAACCCACTTCGTGCACTGATTCAAACCAAAACTAATTATTTTCTGTTTTTAATTTAACGTACATAATTTTCCATGCAGAATGGTGTTCGAAAATATTTTTCTCGCCTTCTGTCCGTTACTGTAGGTAATTTAGATGAACAATATTACCTGCCGATTTTTGACGTGACTGATTTGGGAGCATTGATTTGAGTCTTTTTTCTTCTTCTTCTTTGCCATGTTAACTATTTATCGTTCTGTCAAGTTATCTCATGTTCGTGTTTTCTTGTGTGTGTAAAGAAGGTTTCTATGAATTCTTGATGAAGTTGAGTTCTTATTTAGTGCGTACAGAAAGTTTCGTGTGAACGCGGATGGGACGAGTTGTCGGTATGGATGGGAATGGACTTCCAACGAATAGTTTAAATTCAGTAATATATATATAGTAACATCAGCTTTTGTAGAGCTGTGGTTCAGCATCATCATTGTGATTATTTAAATAAGGTTCGTTTGAAATTGAACTGCCAATAATTATATATTAAATCTTGTAAGAATGTTAAAATTCACCTTTGAATTTGCCTACTCTTGACCTTGAGATTTTGTTCTTTCAAGAATGTAGTTTTCTGTGTGGAAAAAGCAGTAAAAATAGTAGTCCATTGTCTCAGACGGTTGTTAACTATAAAATACTCGGCCGTCTTATAGTTAAATCTATCCACTAAATGAGCTTGTTTTCTCCATAGCTACAAACGTCAACAAGAATAATTGTCGGAAAATTTAACAACGTTCTGCTTTTTTTTTTTGAACTGGGAAATCGTTCATGTACGACTCCTGCTGCCTGACACCCTTTCTTGCATTTTTCAGTCTTTTCTTGTCACCAGGTAAATGGTGGATGGTACCTAGGCAAAGGCCGGGCTGCTACGTTCTTCATCCTTATTTCGTAAGTGCTTATCGAAAGAACTTTATTCCTTTAATATGACGCTCCTTGTTGGGATCAAAGAAAATATAATAAATTCAAACCTACTTTCTGCTGTTTGTCACACCATAATTTTCTTCTTGCTTGTACGTGAGTGATAATCTATGTAAGCTTATATTATAAATAAACACTAGAAAAAGATCTCCCAGTGAAATTTCAAACTGGCTTCTATATCGTTGCATAGTTTAAACAAATATTCTGTTTGACTGATAATTTCATTATATCTATTACATTAGTATAACTGAAATTTAAATCTTAATATTGTGCCTTTTTTTGTGCTGAAATAACTTTTGTTTCCAAGTATCAGCTGTTACGTTAGAGCTTAATATTTCTGTACATTAAATCCTCTTATGTTGAAAGCCAAAAAGAAACATTAGTTACTGTAATTACATACGTGTCTCCGTAAAAGCAAACCAACGACTTCCAGGTTTAAAGTTTTTTATTGTATCCTGGAACCTTGCCTACGGAGCGATAAACTTAGTAGTGAACTTTCTCTTCGTTATGAATGGACTGGCAAAAGTGACCTCGGGGCACGGCCTGTTTTCGCACTTTCAAATGCCATTCGTTTAGCCAGCCTGTAACTACTCTTAACGAGTTTCACTGACTTCATAGATTCTCGTAATGTGGGAAAAGTTTGAAAGATGTCAGTGTATGAGAATTTGGAGAGCTGAACTGCGATTGTCCGGCAGTCTCAGTGAACATTCTACTCTCATGGTATTTCGTATGATATACGCCTAGTAATAATAATAAAAAAAAACGCATTAGGAAACTTCCATCGATAATTGTATTTCTTATAATAATAAAGAAGTAATTTTCATTTTGGAAATTGAGGACACTGTTCTTCTACCTCTGTCAATAATATAAATGTTTTTTTGTAATTCGTGCTCAACAAATATTCATCTAATCATCCAGTCTTCTGCATGCGTAAGACCTGTTCTTCCTGTATGTGGAGACAAGAGCGTTGGTTGAATTGATGACGTTGCGTCTGTTGGCAATTTCAGTTAACTTTCCACGGATTGTGTGTTTTGTATGAGAACAAGTTTTTTGGCGTGAACATTAACCTGACAATCAGTTAATAAGATATTTGTGTATTGAAAATACATATACTTACTTACCTCTGCGGAATGTAGTGTGCATGCTAGTGTTCAATGGTATTTTAATCGAAAACTTACTGACAAAAAAGTGGCAGTTTTCTGACATCTGTTTCTTAGCAAACAAAGTCACGTTCACTACTTAAAACCGTGAAACGGTCGCCCACGAGAAATGAAAACCAGATTATCTTGAATTATTCAAGTTCACACCTCATATGTTGTTTTCGTTCAATCAATATCAGTCCTAACAGCTCAAGACTAAATAAAAAAAATGTAGTTAACCGTTACTCCAACAGATGTACAGACTAAACATTCGGAATGTTTTTGCGGAACTTGTTCAGCCCCCTCTAAAGGAAACCTCTCCAAATTAAGAATGGTACGGTAATTTTGGTAATGCTGTCCCATTCCATAAACTCAACTGATGTGATATATATATATA
>JAGDQP010022019.1:0-11793 GCA_022664845.1 Lepisma saccharinum
GAACAACATCCGGACCATAGGATGCAAGTGGTCTCCTAAAATTGCGACATAATCGTTGGCAGTGATGCGTCCGCGAAGTGTGACCACAGGACCCAATGAAAACCATGATATTGCGGCCCACAGCATCACCGTGCCGCCGCCATGTTTCACAGTTGGGCGGAGACACTGCAGATCATACGCTTCTTTGGGCGTTCTCCACACATAAACACGGCCCGTGGTTTGGAATAGGGTGAATGGTGACTCATCCGACCATACCACACGTTTCCAGTCGTCAACGGTCCAAGTTGCATGGTCGCGGCACCATTTGCGGCGTGCTAAAGCGTTCTGGTCCCTGATGAGAGGTTTGGCCCGTGCAACACGACCCCGTAAGTTCATGTCATGTAATTCGCGGCGGACTGTGATTGTCGAAACAGGTTGGGGGAGGTGCTGATTGAGTTCCTCCGTCACTTGCGCCGCAGTGGCACGACGGTTCCGCGTGACAATGCGCTTTAATACCCGGCGTGCCCTGTCACTGATGCTTTTCTTCCGCCCACTGTTCCGCTTCCCCGATGTGGTTTTCCCGTGTGTTGTGTAGGCCGTCATCACCTTCGACACTGTCCCTGGCGACACACCTAACACACTAGCCACTGCCGTCACACTCACTCCACATAACCGCGCACCAACAATTTGCCCTCTTTGAAACTCTGAGAGGTCTCCCATTTTACACTACCTCCGTCTGCTGCAGCCACTGCACACTCCTGTTCCACGACGCCTGACGTAGTATGGAGACCGACCTAACACACCACCACCAGCAGTCCGGCGCTGCGGTCGCCACGACACCACTGCCAACCCATACATCTGACGTGTTGCCAACTACAGGTGTTTCCATTATTCTGATAAGCATCTGTATGTCGGACATTGACTGAGTTTTAGTAAGAAACAATAATAAATTTATGAAAACGAAACAATGTAGTAGTATGTCGTTTTCTGTGAATGTCTACATTTATATTACATTCTCGCCGTACGTGGAAGAATAAATAAGTTTTCACATTTTTCTGTTCCATGTTTGCTGTACTGGCAACTCTTCATATGCCGGTACTAGACTCTTTTTTTTTAATGAAGGATCTAGGTTCAACCATCTACAATCTGTCTTGCTCAAGTGCATAAGTGCAAGCATAGGAGGATCTGACTTTTTGATGTATTCTTTAAGAAGAAATTCTTCAGAAAATGTATTCTTTATCGGTGTCCACCTATACTTTTCAGCATTGGCAATAAAAGCTGAATATCTATAAAAACAGCTGGAACATTATGTAGTTCCTAAGAAGAAGAAATAGAAGATGAGAAAAGAAACATGTTTTTTTTTTTGTATTAAAGACAGCAATGTATTAAAATGACGTTTCTTCAGGGATTTCAGCTTATTCTTTTGTATTTACATGGCATATCAAACTTGTACTATGTAAAGTAGTTATCAACTAATTCAAATGTATACATTGTTACATTATATTCACACTTAAAGTATGTTAAAAAATAAAATTTACATCATACATACAGAACATATAACCCGGTTTACACTTTACGCATATAACAATACTTAACTAAATACAGTTATCGTCCCTGAATTGAAAAACATCCTCCCAAGTCCATTTACATTTCCCATTGATATTTCTGTTCCACGTAGTTGAAACTTTCAGGGAGGGACAAAAAGAACATAATTAATAAGACAAATCACAAAAAAAGCGCTTCCAAACAAAATTATAATGTTTTTTGTTCCCCCTGAAAAAATTACTCCGATGGACTTGGGATGTTTTGCAATTCAGGTCTTCAATTCCACTCTTCCCCAGTATCAGTGGCAAGAAGGTGGTGGTATTTTCAACGCCTTAGTTTCTTTTTGTGGTTATCAGAATATAATCAGCCTTGTCAGAAAGCTAGGTTTTCTTTTCTTAATTCAAGATAGACACGAGGTCGTATCCAACTCATTGAAAGTCTCTAACATCTCCTGAACGACGTGTGGGCGTCCATTGTCGTGCAACATTATGACACCTTGTCTGTTGACACTGATGGAAGCCTGAGACAAATTGATGCTACATTTTGCGCAGTTTCAACATTGTCGATACGATACACAACGATGGAGAAAGACATTGTGAATCGCTCCAATAATAGATCACCATATTCCCAGTAACACTTTTGGACAGTGCCCTGGTCGTTGGCCCCTATCACCCATTATCCGAATCGTTTACGATTGTGGTATCATATCTATTTTTCATTAGATACGACAATCGGATGCAGAAATCGATCCCATTTATTTCTTAGAGTAGACAAATTTCAAGATGGCGTGCCTTCCCTAACAGCACATGAAATTACAGTTTTAGGAATGTTGCAATGTCCCGTTTGTGCTTCAAGAATTCGGGTTTCAGGGAAGATCTCCAGGTAATGTACCTGTAAGGTTGGCAACATTTTCCGGGTTTCAAATAGGTATCAGAAAGATTTGTTTTGCAACGTTCCCATCAACTCTTGCACCTGTGGTACGAATCACAAAGATCGCCATATTTGATGAATTATCGTAGCTTACACGCAAACATTCAGATAAAAAAAAACAACATCAAATCATAACCAAACTTTTTATATTAATTTAGCAAAACAACTATTAGATATTATTGCTCTGTAACCATTGATCTAGTATGAAAAGCGTAAATGGTAATTAATTAGTGATGTCTGACGTGTGGAAAGTAGTAGAATAATTATTGTGACAATTCTTTGGCTGAGTCGTCGTGGTGTAAGTTTGAAATTGATTCTCATTACAGGGAATTATATAATAAACAGTAGCAACATATAAATGAGCATCAAATAATTGTATATATTAAAATATATTACGAAAAGATGAAAGAAAATTTACGTCTTCAGAAGTTGAACAAGCCTTACAATCTTTAACAAAGTTCTCATCAGGTGGTCCAGATGGCCTGTCAATTCCTTGGATGTTAAAATTTAAAAATCATTAAATACCAATATCTGTAAAAATGTATAATTGTCTCTGGTCTCAAAATCATTTATGCTCTGATTTTGCCATGTTTGTGGACATTCTTATTAATAAACAACAGTGCTCAGTAGATAATGTTTCAAAATATAGATTAATCTCTGTATTATAATTGTGATTATAAAATTCTAATGAAAACTATTTCTATACGTTTCTGCAAAGTAATTACTCTAATCTTAAATACTTTACAAGGTGGTATACAGGGTGCAAAATATACAAAATATCTTAATGCAAATTCGTAACACCGTACACAGACTAAACTCTATCAAAGACAGTAAAGTTGAGTTGAGACATTTTGGATCTGTCAAATGCTTTTTTTTGACGGTTTAAATTTGTATTACTTGTTTGCCGTAATGTATAAACTAATATTTCCTAGAGGCATCATCAACATAATAGGAGTTATTATTAAAACATAGAATAAAGAAACTCCAAATAAATAAAATAACTCTTTTAGGTATTTTTTTTTGAAGTACAGGACATCTCAAGGCAATCCGCTCAGTCCCTCTTTATTTGCCATTAGTATGAGTATTTTGACTAATATTTTAGAAGTAAATTTAACGGAATTTTCCTTAAATGACGCAAACTTTAAACTCACCAATTATGTGGATGACTTTTCTTGTATTGTCACATCGCGCTGAAGTACAGAAAGTATTCACGATTTTTCAACGATTTAAACAAACTGGTATTTAGCTAAATAAATCTAAGACTAAATTACTGGTTTTACATAAAAAAGCATGAAACTGACGATACATGATTTTATAATAAAGTCGATTCTATTATAATATTGAGTATAACATGGTTTCCCTCGGTTTCTGAGACCATCAAATTTAGCAGTAGAAATCTATGTGGAAGTGTCGTTTTCGATCTTTCCAAAATTTAAAAATTGTTGGGGATGATTTGTGCCTAAATGTTTTTGATTATGCAATTCGTTCTGCTACCTCAACATATTATTGCTGACTTAAATAAATTTATAGGAGGTTTTGTGGAAGGGTTCAATTCTACGAATTAAACGTAATAATCTCTACTAATAATTTAGGAGATTTGCACCGTACTATTTCTTCCGTTTGTGAATATACGGATGGTATATTTTGTCAGGCAATAATAGGGGTTATGTGGAATACAGAATTAAATTCTGGAAAACTTAACTGGCTTACAGTATGTGTTAAACAATCAAAATTGATAACCTTTCAGTTAAACATATTTTTAAAAAGCCGTTACTCGCTGTAACTACAAACATTCTGATATCGTGGTAAAATGTATGCCCGTGATTGGTCAGCTATATGGAGTAATACTAATTGTGTTCTCTGCATTTACATGATCTGAGTTTTAGATGAAACTCTCAACGTTCTTTATGAAAAAGAAATGTCAATAAATAAATAATTTGTGCTTGAAATGTAATCAAGTTGATATAACAGACCATAAAATTGAGAAATTTATCACTGAGGTATAATTTGGTGCGCTTGTCAAGCTATCGTTGCCGGAATTTGTAAAATCAGTATTTATGATATATCTATAAACCATAATCTATTTCGGCCAGAATTTAAACAGTTTCCTCCAACAAGAAAGAAATTCATTAACTCGCTGTTTACTCAAACCTTAATTATGATATTAATTAAGTGAATTGGTGAAGATCTGGAATACATAGTAGAAATACAGGTCTAACATAATGAAGATAATAGGTGCATTCACGGTACTAAGCGCTGAGAGAGCATTTTAATCGTATTGGTTGCTACCTATAGGCAAACCAATAAGATGCAAGTGCTCTCTCAGTGCTTAGTGGTACGTTAGTCCGTTGAATGCGCCGAATGGGAAAAGTTCAACTATTGATGTAGTAGTATATCTACTTTTGACCAGTAGTGGTTCATTTTGTCACACATATTTAACGTTACCACCGGAACATCATTGGAATATTACCGTAAGTAAGTGAAGCAGCTCCTTTGTAATCACATGACGGCCTTGTGCTCTTAATTTCTTACATAATTTCACTTTTTTGTCAATTGCTTGGCTTCAGATTCAGTATGTTGCGTTAACTGAGGTTAGGTTAGGTTAGGTTAGTTTCACTTTGCTTCGATTGCATCAAGTATGATAGGTACCCTTTTAACCGGCCGCTCAGCTGAGAAAGAAAATTATTAATTTCTTCTAGAATACAGTATGTTCCTTCTATAAATATGTATTTTTAAAGATGTAGTCTACAATTATTCAATTTTAAAAAGTGCAGTGAGATTTTAGATATGTGTGTTAGTGTTTGTGTGACTTTTATCTGCTTATCTTGTGAAATAATGTTTACTGTATTCCATATACCACAGTAATTCGGTTTTACTGACCATTTCGTTGAGGGAGTCTACTTTTTAAAAAAGTTAAAGAGTACAAGAGCCATGGAGTGATTACAATGGAGCAGCTCCAAGTAAGTTTCTTGAGTATTACCAAGTTAAAAATAAATGTTAATACATCGTATCGTAAAGGGGTATAAAGGGGTATCGTAAAGTTTTAATTATCACCCGGAAGTTATTGAGCTATATGTATGAAATTTTGCCCGTGAATTTTACTGGTCCTTATGGACATGATGGGGAAAAATGAACTCTTTGTGTCCTTTCTTGACCTTCCGCAGGCCATCATTGTAGAAGTCTGTAGATTGCGTTGAAAACCACTGTTCCACTAGTTGAATGACGTCATTTTTGTCATAAAATCGCCGAACCCGCAATGTATTTTTCATCTCTCGGAACAACATAAACCCACTTATGGCAAGATCGGGAGAAAAGAGAAAAATCTGAAAGATTTCAAAGCCACAGTACCTTGATTTCTCAACCTCGACTTGACTAGGCTGATGCATTGTCCGTAAGGAAACGAACACCTTTAGTGAACCCACCGCGCAGTGACCCTAGACATGAGTAGTTTGTCGTAAATAATTTTGCACACACTACCACAACGAAGTCCAGCTTCCTTGACAATCATTGGGATGGCTGCTTGCTGGTCTTTCAGGAGAAATCCATCATTTCCTTCATTGTGGCAGCATCGTCCGTGCGTGATGGTCTTCCAGTCCTTGGAGCGTCTGTGACGGACATGTGGCCAGTTTGGAAATTACTTTTCCACCACAAAAGTGTCATATAACGGGAAGTTATTCCCATAAAGAGCCATCATTTCATCATGAACTTGCCGGACACTGTTCACCTTCAAATACAGGAACTCTATCTCGCTACGAGCCTCAATCTTCTCCATCTTGCAGATTACTAACATCTAGTACAACGTGTAAAGACACGAAAGGACACAAGGAGTTAATTTTTCCCCCGTCATGTAAATAAGGACCAGTAAATACACTGGCAAAATTTCATACACATAGCTCAATAACTTCCGGGTGATAATTAAAACTTCATGACCCCCCTTCGTATAAGTAGCTTTGGCTGTAATTTGTGCAATTTCTTAAAAATTACTGTTGCCACACTCAAGAAAATTATTAGTGTTTATTGCCTCCCCAAAAGGAGTAATAGAACACCTCCACCTCTACACCAATTCCAGTGCTCGGTAACACCATTTCTTGGTTAACACCATCCGGGGTGTCCAACGTCGTTTCTGGTGTTGATAAACACCTCTACCGGTATTCAGAAACACTGTTAGGAGTGTTAATAATCGCCACTGAAGGTGTTCCCTAACACTTCTAGCGGTGCACTTTAACACTCCTAACGGTGTTTCTGAATATCGGTAGAGGTGTTTGTCAACACCAGAAACGGTGTAGGATACCCCGGATGGTGTTAACCAACAGTAGAATAGGTGTTAACCAGCACTGGAATTGGTGTAGAGGTAGAGGTGTTCTATTGCTCCTTTTGGGTTGGCAATAAACACCAATAATTTTTTTTTGAGTGTAGTTACAACGCGTATTAGACAGCTCACAGGTTACAAACGTTGCGTATTTTTATTTACTAACCTTGGCAACAACGGAATATTGTCTATTGGATAAGCCAGCAACCAATAACAGGTGTGCTGTCGTTGCTTCTCCGTGACTGAAGACATCTAATGTGGGGACGGAACTTGAGATAACGCGGATTGAATAAGCAACGACATGTGTAGATTAAATTAGATTGTGTTAATGTTATGTCTTCCTTCTTGGACTCCGAAAACAAGAAGAAAAAAAAATGATTGAAAAATTCGATACGAAAATACATTCTCTGGAAATTTAATCTGTTTCTCCGGAGCCTTCCACTGGATCAAGATTCTACGTTCGTAGTGAATCAACATTTCCAATCAACGCTCCTTCACCCCTACTCCAACTCGAGATATCCAGACGAAAAATCATGTGAGTGTGTGGGTGGTTGGAAGGAGAAGCTTTGTAGAACGAAATTTTCTTCAAATAAATTTTATTCAGTGACCACAGAACGAAATGTAGTTCTATCTTTCTTTTCTTGCTGTTTTTCTTTCTATCTCAAAATTTCTATTCTCCACCCTCACGACACGTATTTATTGACTCTTTCTCCATCTTCTCTCTCTCTCTCTCTGTGTGTGTGTGTGTGTGTGTCTGTGTGTGTGCCTGTGTGTAACTTTCGCGTTCTCTCCTCCACATCAGAAGTTGTAGGGGTTTGTGGCAAAAGAAAATAAAAGTTATCTTTTCGATTTACTGAATTCTCGAAATATTGGTTTGTATAGAAAAAGGAAATACAAGATAATAAAATCTTTCCATGGTAAAGTGAAAAAAAAACATCTCTACTACTACAGCAAAAAATAAACTGAACTTTCTTACAAACTTTTATTGCAGAGGAACTATAACAATTTCGACAACATCACCTTCAAATTAATGACATTGGGCAGAGACTTATTTTTACCGGTGTTCATACCATTTGTCATAACAGTTCTGCAGGCCGTTTTGTGTCATCTCCTTCGCATACGCCTTGACATCTTCGGCTGAAATGTCTTTTGACCAAAGGTTTGTTCGGGTGAAACTGCTCAGTGTTGCACTTTACACTGGAGTGGATGTGACGTCACATTGTCTATTCGTGAAATCTCGTTCAGCTCTTGAGCGAATGCGCAGGCGCTTGTTTCCTTCTCCTAGCAAGTAACGTCACCTTAATCCTGTCTCTCACACATACGCTGAGAACGCAGTACGACTGTCAATTGTCTGCACTCATTCTACACTCGTTTCCAAGCAGGAGCAGAAAGTGCTCTCACCGGACAGTTTGAGGTGAAGGCTGCACTATCCACTCGAATGCAAAAGTGTACACTAGTTCAAGCAGTATAATCCACCCGAACAAAGCTCAAGTATTTGATCTTTGAAAACATGTAGTAATCAACTTGAGCAAGATCCGGAGAATATGGAGGCTGAGAAAATAAAATATATTGTGCTTTGTGAGGTATTGGTTCATATTGAATGTCCTGGGTGTTGATTATCTTCACTGGATACTCAACAACTTGTGTATCGCTTGCGACACTCGTAACTTGGTTCCGCGACATTGCTACCTCTCCGCAAGCCTAACGTAGCAGAGAATTGTCTAATGAAGGCTAATTGAAAATTATATGTTTACTCGCAGCTCTTGAAGCGACACTCAAGTTCTCCGATAGATTTCATTAACAGAACTCTCAGAAATGTACCTGATTGTCTTAACCTTGATACGTACACTAATTAACTGTCTGCTATAACACATCGGGTAATCCCTCTACGCACCCACAGCACAGTTGTTTTACCTACAACGACGTGGCAACCGAAGTTCGGTTTATATATGATTGTACTAATATATATAGTAACCAATCCCAAGAACCACTGAACCAATTTTATTGATTTGTTTTGCATTACTTTCCCTGGTCCACCCAAGGCTTTTATAATATTACTTTGATGGCCAAATTATCAGTAGTCGAGATAAGCTACCACCAACACGTTCATTGGTTTCCTATTAAATAAATAAAGTATTGACTTTGAAAAAGAACTCAAAACAACAATGAAATAAATAAATAAATTCTAAATTTAAATTTCGATTGTTAGAAACCAGAAATAAAATGGTCGTATCGAGCTTATTAGATCTTACAATTGTGTACAGCTAATAGCTAATTCTTTAGCAAGAAGACGATGGTCCTTGTTGGGAACATATTTTTTATATCTTTCGAAGTTGAAACTTATGTCGAACTCCTTCATACCAGCAGCAGTTGAAGCGAAATTGAGTGATCGCAAAGATATATTTTAAAGACGAGATGTATTGTGCGGAGTTAGTAGACCTACTCTATACTTTGGATTCAACCTTGAGGAAAAATTGTATTTCATTCTTGTTTTGTAATTCTCTTTCAATATCCAATTAGTTTTGTAAAGCCTTGAATACAAGAAAAGGTAGTTTATGAAGGAAAAAATCTTCTTCCTAGCTCGGTGGTGTGTTTGAAACAATTTTGAGAACAGCATATCGCTGTATAGCGTTGGTCATTCATACACAATCAAATGTATCTGATTGTATGATCCGTTTCGTTCCGTTTCCCAATTTTCATATGAAAAAGAGAAGATATTATTATTTTTGTTTGTTTATATATTAACACGCTTGCACTTCTAAAAGTGTTATTACTAGGACACGGATCCCTATGCATTTACATATTTTTTAAAACGCCTAGCAGAACTCTGAGAATTGCTATGTGCACCGATCATGCGCTTTGGAACCCCCTGGGAGAATGATTTTCTCCATAAATTTAGATATTTCTGTTGGTTTCACATCAAATCAAATATTGCAGTGTTAGAGCGTGTTTAATACATATTTTCCTTTTTTAAATAACATAAACAGCATAATTTACTTATTTGTGAACAATGTTCTGCTAATTAAATTTCAGTAAACCAGAAAATAGTTCTTCAATCACAATTTTGCGGGATTTGCATTGCAATACAAGTTTTGAAATCAGGCTTCTTGAATATAAAATCAAATTTTACATTTCTGGTAAAGGTAATCAAACACATTAGAAATCTCTGATTTGCCTTTGACTGATGGATCTCTACACTCTATGGATCACAACTTCTTCTTGAATCACGGAAGAAGACCAGCGTCTCATAATAGAAAACACAATTTAATCGCATGTGCAGTAAAAAGAAAAACACCGTACCTGACCTTACCTAGCCTCCACGTACCCTTTAGTAACTAATTTTATTAAATTTCCTAATCCGTGTATATATTTTAGAGTGGTTTTTGGGTATAGAATCAAAGCAGGTAAAATTATAAAAAAAACTTTCATTTAATAGGTCCAAGCTACATCGTAAGTTGAAAGAATAGCAAAATATATCAGTTATATGTGAAACAGAAACTGAGCATGAAAAAGCAGCATCATACTCTACGGAAAACATGAACATTACTCATGGTATACGAAATCAAAGAAATAACAACTGTTTGATAACCGATATTAAAACATTCATGGTATTTTCCACTTCCGTCGGACAGCAAGAAAAAGCACGTCTTTGAGAATAAATTTAATATATCTGTGCTCAGATGTACATACTAGAAATATTAATCATTTGTCCTCGGCAAAGAGTAGAAGACACCTGTATTATTCACTCGATATGACGAACACCAAATTTAAGCACGTTTTAGGATCAGTATAACAGTTACTCAAAGCCAAAGGAATTTAAAACATTGAAACAATTTCAAATACCTGGTAACGGTATCTTGTTCCATTATTAGTTAATTAATATTTCCTTTCCCCTTTTCCAAAGAAATCCTTGACACTCAACCCGAACCTAAAATTACAATGTCACCTCTCCTTGAGAAAGGAAGCAAATCTCAGTTTTCACGCCTTTCCTTCGCTGCGTCAACGGAGGCGAGAAGAGACTGATGAAATTCAACAATTATAAAAAGACTTTCCATATAAATCGGTATACAGTTATATCCCTGACTTCGATCAGTAAACTTGTTATCCTTCGTTTAGTTTGTTTAAAAGTGAACTTTGTCTGCTTCATTAAGAATGTTTAACTTAGCATCATTCGCACTTTAATAGAACTTTAGTCGTTCGAGTCTAATGGTCTTAGCAACAACTACAAAACTTTAGTTTAATATAAGAGATATCGAAAAGTAAGAAGAAGAGGAAGAAGAGTGAAAGAGATAGAGGCTCTAGTGTAAAGTGACTATGACTGCATTCGCTCCGGTGCAGATGACAAAAGACACAGAGACTCTTGTGTAAGTGACTAGGCAGCATTCGCCCGGGGCAAGAAGGTAAGAATGGTTTCAACCAGAGACTTCTCAGTGCAGATATAAGAGGTACGTGTAGAAAGGGCTGATTCCGTATAAATGCTCAAATCACTTAATTTCCAGTTCGAATAGGATAGATCGTCTCGTCGAACATTTAATCCCAATAAATAGTAAAATGTAGTTTGAGTCTTGTCAGAATATCAATATCAGAATATCCTCCCTTAGCTAGTACGATACAGTTGAATTTAGTATGTGGTGGTGCCTTCTTTCACATGCAGAAAGAGCGCATCAGTAAATACGCATAAAGTGTAAAAGAAGTGTTCTTTTAGTGCTATTTTTAGAAATGTGTCAAATGTCTATCATTCCGCTACGCCCGCAATTCATACAATTAAGGTAAGAAATCGAACGATAAATAATATATGAAAAAGAGAAAAGTTATTTTTCTTTAAACAAAAATATATACAAAGAAAACCACACCAGGATTCGATCCCAGGTTCTCCGTATTAGCTTTCCGACATGCTATGAATACGCCAAATCGGCAATTGGATACCAGTCGCTTGTAAGTCTTATTCACGGTTAAGAAGTAATGCACCTGCACGAGAAGGACCCTGCTTTAATAGGGCTTTCTGTATTGAGACACTACTCGGAAGAAGA
>JAGDQP010022019.1:15518-30979 GCA_022664845.1 Lepisma saccharinum
CTCGTGTATCCGATTCCATGAACATATATGGCATTGATGTTTTGTGCGGCAGTGGTCGCTCGTGTATCCGATTCCATGAACATATACGACATTGATGTTTTGTGCCGCAGTGGTCGCTTGTGTATCCGATTCCATAAACATATACAACATTGATGTTTTGTGCCCCAGTGGTCGCTTGTGTATCCGATTCCATGAACATATACGACATTGATGTTTTTATCACTGTGGTCGCTCGTGTATCCGATTCCATGAACATTTACGGTATTGATGTTTTATGCCGCTGCGGGCGCTCGTGTCCCCGATGAAACTCTTGAAGCATAACATGCCGTATGTGTTCATAAATCATGTTTCAACACGTGTCACCAACACAACTTACTGTAGACCGATCTCGTTCAGCGGAAGGATATACAGTGAGCTGTCCTATACTACACTAGTCTCGAGCCCTTGGTGTAGTTCGTTATCTGACCGTCGGATGGCGTCGTTTCCACAATCTTGTCACAATCACTATCGATACTGTAATTGCCAATTGTCAAAATGTGTCCAGGAAGGCTACTTGAAACATAATCGACGGCAAACTCCATTGAGTTGTACTTAAGAATACTGGAGCAATCGATTGGTAGGTAATGGTTGGTAATTCCGTGACATTTGTTAATTTCGTGATACATTAGATTGTGCAATATCATGGGTAATTCGACAACTCACATGTCTGCACCTTGGATGGGTAAAATTTATCACGAAATTAGAAATGTCACGAAAACAATCAAATTTTACTCTATGTAAGATAATTAGGTATTTAACCTTTTTCGTTTTCCGAAAAAAATAAGTCTTATTTATTTTCCGGATAATTTTCCGTTTTCCAGAAACAAATGTCCGTTTTCCATTCTGATTTTGCCAGTATCCGGAAAATGAATTGCCAGTATCTGGCTTAAGTTTTTCCGGAAAATGTTCCCATCCCTAGTGCGAACCCCGCAGCCGACCATCCTGCTTAAAAATTTCCTGAGGTTTCCGCAGTTTCACCAGAGGAATGGTACTTTAAGTAAAACCCTGGTCGATACCTTCCTCTGCCTAACCTATCCCGGTCTGAGCCAAAGATGCCAATAGGTCATAAATATATTTAATTCAAGAATCCCCGCTGGAAAGTTTCTCTGTAAGGTTATATCTATTTTCTTTATGCCTAGTCTTTCCGGGAGAAAGAGAGAATGAGAGGGACAGACAGAGAAGGGGAGAGAGAGATGGAATCTTCTCTTATTTCATAGCTGGCAACCTTGTAAAAGGTTTTTGCCTTTTGCACAGAAAGAGAAAACAAGGCAAAAAGGTAACAGCAGAGGAGGAAAAAGGCTTTCTTTGATTCACGTTGGATAGTCATTGATCACTTTTCCACTTGGGTGACAAAGGTTGGCTGCATTTAGTTCACATGAGAATAATCTATCCGTAGTCTTTTGATGTCAGTCTTTCTGGAAGAACGTCGTTCTTCCTTCCCCACAGGATTTGCCTTCTCAAATTCCCGTCTCTTTTTTTTACGAAAAGAAGAAAAAGAAGAAAAAAATAATAGATCTTCGTTTTCATCTTCCTCTTCCTCTTTGACGTCACAACACAGCTTATATTTCCCTGGCTCTTCCTTTTCTTCTTGAATAATATGAAAGAAATGTCTACAGATTACCTTCTGATGGACGTCCTTTGATAAGCAGAGCCTTATCCACTACATTGTGTGTTACAGCTTTTCTTTATATATATCCGGACTCCATTAAAGGTTACGTTGACATTAGATACCTAGGCT
The DNA here is from genome assembly GCA_022664845.1 of Lepisma saccharinum. Lineage (NCBI taxonomy): Eukaryota > Metazoa > Arthropoda > Insecta > Zygentoma > Lepismatidae > Lepisma > Lepisma saccharinum. Next base: position 17,296 of record JAGDQP010022019.1, read on the forward strand.
TGGCAGAGTTTTAGGGATTTCAAGCAATGAAACTCAGATAAGAAATACAAGGGCTTTGTCGCGGTTTAAGAGAAGTCTGGAATTGTAATTATTGATCGTAAAAAGAATAAAACGAATTTATCAAAAAGAAACGTATAATTTCTAATGTTTCAGCGATGCAATGTGTGTTCTTTAACAGTATTTTAAGTAAAGCAGTTGCAGAAAAGACAATTCTTTGTCGATCTAAGGCTTACATTCCTAAAGGCCATAAATAGAATTCAATTTCTGCAATTCTTGGTTTACGTGGTCAAATATCAATACAGGAAATTAAACCATATAAAAATATTAGTACCTTCGCACAACCTCAACGTACTTACCCTATGATTTACGGAACTCGCTAGTTCATCGCCGCAGTATCAAACGTTCGCTATAAGATTCTATCCTGGGCAAGATCAAGCCAGTTTTCATCACAAACACCTACTTCTCGAAGAACCTTTCTAATATTGTCCTCTCAACGTCGTCTCGGTCTTTGCAACGGTCTCTTTTCTTTTCGACTTTCCCACCACGATGGAATATATAATCTTCGTTTCTCCCCCATCCGAACTACATGGCCTGCCCATCTTAGTCATCGCGAATTCATTACTCTTACAACATCTTGTAAGTCCGTGGAAGTCTTCATTATGCAGTCTTCTCCATTCTCCGGTTATCTCGTCGCGTTTCGACCCGTATATCTTTCTCAAAACCTTATTTTCAAACACCCGTAATTTATGTTCATCTGCTAGGGCCGTACTCTAACTTTCACAACCGTAAAGTATTACCGGCAGCATAACCGTTCTGTATATTTTCGGTTTTAACTTCCTTGATATTAATCGCGATGATATGAGTTTCTGGACAGAGTAGAAACATCCCCGATATCAAGCGACTTTTTATTTATTTCTTCCCTGATCTTGTTTTTACTAGTTACATATGCTCCTAACTATTTTAATTTATTTACTCTCTCATGTTCCCGGTTTTAATTGTTATGTATCCATTTCTTGCATTGCCTGTATTTCGACTTGTTTAACTTAACTTTTTTATAGGGACTAGTCTAGTAACTTTGAACCTCGGCCCGTCACGATTCGCTCCTTAGCTATTAAAATCCACATCCATGCCCCTGTCAGGACTCGAACCCGAGACCTTCGAGCCGTTGGCCTACCGCCGCAGACCGCACGGCCACCCGGCCGGCGTTTCGACTTGTTAACATGTATTTTGTTTTCTCTATGTTTACCTGTAGACCTATCTCATCGCAAGCTTCTACGAACACCTCCGTGTTTGTAGTGCATCGTCCCCTACATCATCTGCGTATACGAACAATTGATTCGAGCCATTCAATGTTAGTCGCTGTTTGTTCTCTAACTAATGGCAACAATGTTTAAAGGAACCAGAAGAACCTAAAAAAAATCACTTTGTTTTAGTTATTTCAAGTGTTGCACAAAAATAACATCAGAACCTCGAAAACTCGAATCTGAAGGGAGAAAGACAAAATTTGAGTTATCGAATATTTCGACTTAGCGATATTCGAGTTATGGAGAGAAAAACTTCGACAAGTACAGGACACCAACAGACAGATGCTTCTCCTCTACAGCTGGGGTCCTGCATTTTCCCTTCGCCATCATATGCAACACTTAACGGTGTAAATCACCTCCGCCATTTTGGGAATCACCTTTCCATTGATTTACGTGGGAATTGTTTTACTCGTCTTTTGTCTCTCAGGAGCGTAATTTTTAACTTCTGTTTTCGCCTAGTTTCTCGTCATGTTTTCTTTGACTCATGCTGTTTTATAGAAATGCAATACTTTACACACGAACCGTATAATGTCCCGTTGACATATTGTGATTTATATGTTAAACTATTAATAATACATTATACTCCTATATTTGAAGAAACTTCACAAACCAAAACTCTACAAGAGTCAAAATAACCACAAAGGCAAATTTCGTGAAATTGGAACTTGAATATTCTACTTCCGAGAGACATGAGACGAGTAAAACGATTCCCATGTAAATCAATGAAAAGGTCATACCAAGATGGCGGGGGTGACCTACACTGTTAACTGCGTGCTGATCGTGACGTAACAGACACTCGCTGAGACAGCACTGGCAGATGCCTCACACCTGTTGTAAACATTGAGAGGAAGGGAGATCCTACGGAAATGAAAATGTGCGAATTTTCGTAAAATTCGTCAGTGGACTGTCGTCAGCGAGGAGGCTCGGTTCAGATCGTTCATCTCCTTAAACTTCAACTTACAAATGTTTGCCTCGACTAAAACTTCGACTTATAAAGATTCCCTGGCAAAAGGTTTCGAGCTTAAGAGTTTTAAAAACACAGTAAGATAACAACAAAAGTTCGAATTATGGAGGTTCTTATTTCACAGCGTTCAACTTGTTGAGGTAAATGAACACGGAGTGGAATAGAGATGGTAAAGCGGAATTTAAAAAAAAAATCGAGATATGAAGGAATTCGAGTTTCCACTGTAGTAATTTATTTGCAAGTCATAGCTAGGCTTAGATTTGATTTAGGATTAATTCTGTAAATAGAAACAGTATTAGCACTAACTGAATTTGAACCCCATGTAATTTTCAAGGTGATTATTAATTAAATCGTGTGTCTCCTGTAGGTGAGTTGTATCGCCAGCTGGTTTGTAATCAAGGTATCCTGGGCTCGATTCTCGGTGGGGACACAAGTGGTTCGGAGCCCACGTTAAACGTTAGACTGCTTCCTTAGGACGTCATCTTCACACGATATAAGGCAATGGTAAAGTATCATCGGTCCACCTTGCCCATGGATCTTCGGGCAGAACACCCGTCATCACCATCATCATGTAAACAATAATTGTGTCCACTAAAATAAAGCCAAGGTGGATATTTCCATTGATTTGTTTGGTTTCTGCTATGAATGGCCACAATTTTTCGAAAAAAAGAAGTTTTTCAAAACGAAAAAGACGATGCGATTTTTTTTCGAAAAACTATTTTTTTTTTCGAAAAGAGAATTTTTTTTTTCAAAAAGCAAAAAACGAAAAATTTTCGGAAAATGAAAAAACGAAAAACTCTACTTTCGAAAATCGAAAAACACTTTTTTCGAAAATGGCCATCCCTATTTGAAAAATAAATAAATTTGAAAACGAAAAAGACTAAGCGATTTTTTTTCGAGAAACGAAAAAAAAATTCGAAAAAAGAATTTTTTTTTTCGAAAAGCAAAAAACGAAAAATTTTCGAAAAGCGAAAAACTCTACTTTCGAAAATGGCTATCCCTAGTTTCTGCAGAATATGAGATTTACATCAATGGATATTACGCACACGCATGACAGCATGCCATTCAACGTTGCTAAGACTACAATTTTGAATGTATTGTGATAATTATGCTCTTCAAATAACTGTCACCGGTGTCATTAGATTGATAGACCCCGTTTATATCTCCGAACTATTTTGTGTTTCGAACAGCTTGTATGAACACTTCTATGGAACGTCCTTTATTCATATTTCTTGCAAACATTGTCATGCATAGCTGTGAGTGAAAGCTGCTAAACTAGGCATACATGCTTCAAATGTTACATGGACGACACGCTCATTATATACAAAACGAAAACTAAAGACCCTTGAAACTTTCGTTATTCAATGAGTGAAATACCTTTCACCCAATATTAAGTTTACGATGGTAGAACAAAATCGGAGCAAAATCCATTTCATGAACATAAAAAAGGTTCGGTAAACTTTTTTTTTTATATATATAATTTTAGTACTTAATGACTTCGCCCGTCTCGATAATCTTAGCTGTTAAGTTTCTCAAATCCACAAAACATGCATATCCAGAGCCGGATTAAGGGTGGGGCGAAAGGGGCAACAGCCCAGGGCCCCCGCCAAAGGTAAATTAGTAACCCTTATGGCTACAGGGAATAGGAATAGGGCAGGCCCCCGAACTAGCTTAATCCAGCACTGTGCATAGCCCAATCCAGAACCTTGAAGACGCTGGCCAGTAGCCTCAAGTCAGAAAACTACCTTCGTAAGCAATTTCCTATAGATGTCACACTGAATAGAACAGAATATGATTTGGTCAACTCAGGGTACACGTTCACACAAGAAAAGCGAACGTGTGTAAGAAAGTCTTTAGAAGAACTACCAACACTTCTTTAATCACAAAAATACTAAAAACTGAAGTAAAATCACAGAGAATCATATACAGAAAATTAACCAGCAGTATTAAATGTGTACGCATTTTCTTCTTCCTTCGAAAAGAACTTAGATACCCGACCACCAGATGGCTCTGACTTCAAAAGCCTATTTTCTTAAAAAGCTCGGTAAAATAAAGTTGTGTGATTGGTTTAAAAGCTTCCTGTTAGCTGAAATGTGGCAGTGTGAATGAATCATAAGTTTGGATTTATCAGGATGTTTAAGAAAATAGGATATTAAAGTCAGATACATCTACTGCTGAGAAAAGAAACTTCTTCGGAGCCAGAAACAAATGGGTAAAAGTGTATTAATGTAAGTTGATTCTCTGTTAGCCTTTCTGTGGTAGAACACATGTCACCACGCGTATGGAGAATGATTCTAAAGACCAACTAGGTATTCCTTATAAGAAACAAACTGAAAAACCGAGTTAGATTCAGATGCTCTAACAACGAGAGGGGAAGTTAGCAACAAAACTAGGTTCCATACTCAACTGTGACACTCCTATATACATTTCACTAATACAAGGGTGTATCAAAAAGTTTCCGTACTAGCTCTGTTGACAGAAAAGTAGAGTAGTTACCTAAGTTTGAACACAATCGCCTTCAAACTACTCACGCAGCGCAACAATGCACTGGTACCATGTTGTGGTTGCCGAGAAACTCACGAACGAGGAGTACTCGGTGACAGAATGCATTGTCGCCGTGGAGAATCTAATTCTTTGCGCACCACAGACCCGGTCGCTTTCTTCAAATGTTCTCCTTTAAACGCCGCAGAACTTCCAAGTAAAACTGCCTGTTGACGGTCTGACCCTGGGGGACAAATTCACTATGAACAGTGCCGCTGATGTTGAAAAATACGATGAGCATTATCTTTATTGATCTGCGGTTCATTCCCGCCTTTTTCGGTTGTTGTAGCAACTCTTGTTCGATAGCATCCTCCACGGCCCCACTCTCCTAATAATTAAGATTCACAAGTAAACTCCGAACCTTCCCAAGTGGATGAATCAGGAAGTTGGTGCAGTATACCGTCGCAAGCATTGAAACAGTTGGAGGATCCACAAGAGACCCCGCAATTTTAATATTCTCATCTACTAATAAGGTTCTATGGATAAGTTTAATTTGAAAGCAAATACTTAGATTCGATATTATTGTAAAAGTTGTAATGAGTAATCTTAAGTTCATACACAAAATCAATACAACATTCTTACAGTACCGTAATTGAATTCTCGAACAAATAAAATATTGATCAAAAATAAATTCCAAATTAAAAATATTATATACTCAATTATGTTGAATACATAAATAATATACTACCGCATGGAAATATACATTCACTGAGGAAATGATTTACCTAATGAAAATTTATCTCTGAAGTAAATCGAAAATTTCGATATTGTGTAATTCTCCAGTATTTGATGAATACCGAAATTCCGGACGATTCTATATTCAAATTAGTCGAAGAAACCAAGTAACAAACGATGAACAACTTCGCCAACCCTATCGCACAAATAGCAAAACACGTGGTCAGAACTCGGACTCGAATCTCGCTAGGGTCATTACGGGTAAATCTTAGAGTAAATATAAAATTCGCTGGAATATTTGTCCCAAAGTAATAAATTATATATATTTCATGTAAACGACTTAGATTCAAATATTTAAATCGATGGATGCACTCAGATTTGACGGATTTAAAACACGTGGTCGCTAAGTACAATCCTACCAATAGCCTGGTTTTCACATTGAAACCGTTGAAATTCCTTATTCTTTCAGTCTGTAGACCAAATACACAATCGCAGAAGTATGCAATACCCCTCACCAGAAAAAGAGAAGTAACTAATGTCCGAGATCTCCTCCTCGGTTACGAAAACTTACCTCCGGGCAGAACACGAAACAAATTTCACTATCAAGAAAAATGCACGTAATGTTATAACAAGTTAACAACCCTATAAACATGGACGTATCAACACAGGCCTCATTCACACTAACCATTTATTCCACGGAATTTCCAGTCATCGATACAATCATGCTTAAATGCAAACGATGATGTTATTAAGTGAAACGAATACTGCATAATTACTCGTCATTGATATCTCAGTAGTGTATTCATGTATATCAATTTAATTAATTTGTTATGATCCACACCACTACTTGTAAAAAGTTCAGAATATACAGCTGTTAATAGATACACCTTTCCAACCGTGATCAACCGCTCATCGCGAACCACATCCACCCAAAGACTGGTTACAATATTGGCCGTGAGGTGACACTGACATCCTATCAATAAATTCTTTAATCTAGCTTCGCAGATGATCTCAAAAGATAGAGGAATGAGCGTATCAAACCAAAAGCTAACATTAACGCAGTGTAATGAAACTATATATTGTTCATTACACTGTGTAGATGATGGACTCTTTCACTGCGACGAATAGTCGATTTGTCCCTTACGTTGGCTTGTTGTTCTACATTTTCTGTTGATGATGTAATCACAAAACCACCACTATAACAATCCTTGATGTTAACATAGCGATGCCACTTTGCACACTGCGTTATCAAGATTACAGCTCAACCCCGTGCTACCATCTGGTGGCGCGTTACAGAACTAGCCCGGCATTTTTAGGTAGATTTCGCAGAAAAATATACCTATTGAGATCGATACGATATGAAAGTATATATATATATTAACACGCTAGCGGTCATAATTTTGAAGATATTTGAACCAAATTTTTATATGTTGTTTCTAGGCTTAATAGCTCGGTTAAGTTCGTTAATGAGCAAAAGCGGTCGCCATCTTGGATCCAAAATGGCCGATGAACCCATTGTTGTATAGAATACACAGCCTAAACCGCTGGGGCTATTGACATCAAATTTGGCATAAAGGTACAACATCACTCTTTGATTACGAAAGTGTTACCTAATGAGTTCAAAGACGCCATCTTGGATCCAAAATGGCGGAAGTAAGAAATCTATTTTCCATATCGTTTGAGCTAGAGATACGAAATTTGACATAAAGGTGTATTGTCACTAGTAGTTCAAGAAAATATTACGAAATGTTGAAAAAGTCGCCATCTTGGATTCAAAATGGCCGCTGAACCCATTGTTGTATAGAATACACAGACTAAACGGCTGCAGCTAGAAATATCAAATTTGGTAACACTATACATTATCATTTCTATGTTACTAAAATATTACATGATGTGTCCAAAGACGCTATCTTGGATCCAAAATGGCGGACCTAAAAAACATTTTCCACACCGTTTGAGCTAGAGATACGAAATTTGGCATAAAGGTGCATTATGACGAGTAGTATAAGGAAATATTACAACATTTGGGAAAAGTAGCCATCTTGGATCCAAAATGACCGCCAAAAATCCCATTTTACACACCGTTTGAGCTGGATAAATGAAATTTTACTTGAAGTTGTACCATCACAAGTAGGTCACGACAATATAAAAAAAACTTTAAAAAAGTCGTCAACTTGGATCCAAAATGGCCGCCCCAAAAACCCAATTTCCAAGTCATTGAAAGTAGAGAAACGAAATTTTCTTTGAAGGTGTATGACCAAGAGTAGGTTACAATAAATGGGGCAACCCTTCCTTTTGGGGGCGCATCCCCCCGTGGGAGGGTACAGATGGATACCATGGAGGTGTAGTGCTGCAGTGAGATTTTGGTTAAGATAAAGGAGGCACATCCTCTCAAAAGGACTGAAGTTGAGGGGCGAACCCCCTTCGGGGGTCTGAGGGCAGCGCTCAAAGCGAAACAAAGCGAGTATATATATATATATATATATGTGTGTGTGTCTTGTGAGGTATCGTTGAACAGCTCTTGATGAATAATCTACAAAACAATACATAGTTTCTCGATAGCTCTCATATAAGGCGAGATTTGAATTTTTGAAAATAAAAAAATCTTCGAGATCTACCTCAGCCTGTAGGCCTACCGAAAGGGATTTTTTTTTGGATACAGCCTGATACGTTTACAAAAGCAGTGTATGTTCAGTTGGAGCTATTTTTCGATTCTGAACAACGTAGTGCAAGGTAAGTACAACATGTATGTTCATGTATCAGCCATTGTATAGTCCAAACGAAACGTAAGAACGACAATAGAATGAAAGAACACACAAAACATATACAACATACGTACTTAAAATAACTCGGTATAAATTCTTTAGAAACGTGTAAGCCAAAAGTTCTGAATCAAAGTTGTCTATAAGTAAATTCAGTCCAATTTCATTTAGAACGAAACAAATAATATTAAAGAACTGTAATTACTGCTCAGGTTCACCGCATTATTCTGAGAATTGTGTACCTGATTCGTTTAATATGATCTACTCTAGACATCAAGCACGTGTTCATTATTCGTTTTATTCATTTCATCAGTTGTTTTTTTCTTAAAATGACGTAATAAAAATGAAACATCTCGTATGCGGTTAAAGCATATAAAGAAAGAAATATTCCTCATGAAGACAGCTTCAGTAAAACATTCTTCACATCCGTACAAGCGTGAGAAAATTAACATATGGTAACACAGGAAAAAACATATTTGAAAAGTCAAACAGCATGGATACACGTATTTGAATGGTTCAGTCAGAACTAACACACAATAGTGGATTCATGAAACGTGCATCTAAACACAACAAATTATTTTCATAGAATCATGTTGATGTGGTCCGATAATACAAACATCAATTCAGAGTACGCACAGTAGATAACATCCTTTTATATGTAAACAAAAAGCTTTCAAAACCATAAATTTAATTAAGTTGAGTAAGCTTAATAATGGTTGTTACTGGTAGACCGCCATTCCGGAGGACAGTTTTTGTCTTGAAATTTCCTGTGAAGGGACTTAATCTTTTCCATGTTTATAACTGAAAACAAAAATGAAAGAACAAGCTCAAGGATATGACTAATCTTCGATTTCTAACAAACTTTTTTTTTCAGTGTATATCCACCACGTGACCTACAATTTCTATAGCAAGAAACCACCTACTCATGAGGTGTGATTATTATGCCAAATTTGGCATCTCTGGCTTTCAACACTTCGCAGATCTTCATAAAAATATTGTCACCTTTCATTTTCAGTGTTCATTCCAGTGGCGGTGGGTGTATCTAGATTTGTTTGTTTGTGCAAATTACTTTCTAATATCTTTATTCATGAAATGTATCGAGAACCATGTTTTTTCTTGCTGTTACATGATTTCTAAACGCTCAACTTAATCACAGAAGCATTTCTTCAATATTGAAAATTAGGAACCTTCTACAGCGAGAGAAAAAACATATTTAGTAATTTTCTTACTTATGAAAATACTATGGATGGAAACAATTTAGTAAAATAAATGCCAAGATGGCAACTATGCAGCGAGATTCCCTTTACGCAGTAAAGCATCAAACGCGCATGCTCTCTCTCTCTCTCTTTCTGTGTGTGTGTGGCCAGAGTATGAAATCATTCTAATATCCTTCAATTCCCATAATTTTAAGTTTCATCCTTGCTCCGCTCCCGCACAGTTCAAGATATAGCAAAAACAGTACCACCTGAGAAAGTCGTTCGTGTTCCTTGTTTAGAAACGAGTTACTGTAGACTAATGCAGAGAGAGAGAGAGCCCCTAGCGACATCTCTCGGACTTGTTAGCAGATTTCGTCGTCTGATATTAGGTTACGAAGTTGTTCAAAACAAATCTTGATTGAAAATAAAGGATTACATTTTATTTACAAGATAAACGCACTAATACGCATGCGAAAAAGAGTCTTTGTATGCTTGTAATATAACAATATGAAGAACTATAGTAAATCGACATTAATTTTAGCGATTTCCATTACTTTCTATGACTCATGTGACTTGAATCATTTGAATAACACCCACACTGTGACTGGTTTCATCATGGTTGCCAATTCGGTCACAGTGGGGGTGTTATTATATTTGCCAACTATTTAAAAAAAATCAATATTCATTTTTTTAATTTGCGTCCGTATCGCTATACTTATCCGCACCAACTTGGCATATACATTACATTATTCGACACAGTAGAAAGGTACTTTGGGTTTTTCTTCCCCTAATCACTACAGCTGTGAGTGTTGCAAACCAATTTTATTAAAACGAATGCTTATGTGCCTAAATTGCTATCAAGGGACCGTAGAATTCGAGATTTTAATTAGAATCGTAGCACTAACTTGTTTAATCATGTACTTCCAAAATTAGGTTCAATACAATTCGCGTAACAAAGAACAAAAGAGATTCCGTAGTTAAATTCACAATAGTAGTTTTGTTGTATGGTTATTTCTCTATGACGCAGGCAGATTAAATAGATAGAAATACACAAACGGACAAAGAGTTCGTCGAGAATAAATGGATTAGTATATGAGATAAACAACCTTCCACTCTTAATCTGAGACGCACTATTGCATCATTTCCAGACCGTGCTATTGTGTAGGCGTTGGATTTTCTTCCCAGATTGTCTGGATAAGGAGAATCCAATAGGAATACAGTGTTTGAATGAAAATCAGAGAAAGGTTGAAAAGGGAGGTGCATCAAAAGGGATTATTGTATACTTCTGAAGGAACTAACAGAAGGAAATCCTTTTTAGAGCGTCAAGTATGGTAGAATATTTTCTAAGCATTTCCTGACGAATTCTAAAAGGATTTCTCGTATCTCTTTATGCTTTCCGTTATCTCTCCTCCCCCCTTCCTTCCTTCTCTTTCATTTACACGTACACACTGTCGGTGTTTATTCTCATTCAGTTGCTCGGAATTGTAAGTTCACAAACACACGCACACACACACACGTACTCTCTGTGCAACTAGATATCAGACAAAATGTTACCTTTGTGAGCTTTCCAAAGAAAAAGAAAAAAATCACAGCATTCGTAGCTTTACAAAGAACGTCGCTAGTATCTCCCGTTACATAAATAACAAAGAAATATTATATATAAAGGAAATCGTATTCTGCGAAATACGACGATCTGAGAGTGACTCGTTAGAAGAAAAGAAAAACAGAAAGAAATTATTTTCCGGACAGAATTGGAAGATAATATTAGGAACTATACAATTTGTTTTGTTTTTCACGACGAAGTTAAGCCACAGTGCAGTTATCGCGATTAGAATCTCTACGGGGGGTGTATTCACAAATGATGTCAATTAGAGGAGGTCGCACCACCGTACAATTAAGATATAGTAATAAAAATAAGAAGTTCGAGCGAATACCTGAAGAGGGCCCGATACTAGCGAACCTAGCGATTGATAATGGGAAGTCAAAACTAACAAGCTCATTTGTCAAATACAAGTTTTTAAATTGCTTTCATTCCATTACGCCTATTTAGACTAAAATTGACATAAACATTATTCGACACAATTAAAAAAGAATACAGGCACCCTAGTTGTAAATGTAGCCAACCATTTTTATAAATAAAAATTAATATTTTTGTGACTCAGATGCCATCAAGGGACCGAAGCCTCCGTGATTATTAGTAGAATAGCAACGCCATCTGGTTTTATTTGCATAAACTTTTTATTCAAATTTGTTAACAAATTACATCTAACTATTAATTAATATTGCTACTGTTATCGACCGGGTAGCTGTGTAGTCGAAGGGCGGATTTTCATACAGGCGCTTGCTGCGTTCTTTGCTTGCGATTTTGTTGAATAGCCAATTGAATGAAACATGTGTTTAAGTATGTGTCCTACGTGTAGCATGAGTTTCTATTGACTACTCAGAGAAATCGCAAAAAAGGCATGCGGTGAACGCCTGCAAGGAAAGCTGCCCTAAGGCGTTAGGTCAGCGACTCGAAGGTCGCGGGTTTGAATCCCGCCAGAGACGTGGATGTTTGTGGATTTTAACTAGGTGTACGAGGCCCAATCGTGGCGGGCCGAAGTCAAAAGTTACTGGACTGGCTTATATAAAATAAAGTTTGAAAAGAAGTTGTCTATTTAGGGCTGCTTTTCTTGTAAGCGTGCGTTGCTTGTTTTGCTTCCGATTTGGGTAAGTAGCCAATTAAAACATGTCTTTTACTGGGTGTTGTACTATCATGGCCAAAATTATGTTCACATGACTTTCTTATACACGATTTTTCTCTAAGCCTACAAGATAGGCCACCCAAATAACGTTGAGTCCACGGTGTGTGAATCTGAGAGTGTGTGCGGGAACGAGCAAGGGTTGGAATTTTTCTTTTCTTTAACAGAAAACATTATCACATGTCCTCGGCTCTGGAGAGATATTTATGATTTCTTGTAGTATGTAGCAAATAATGAAAAAAACTTAAGAAAGTCGCATTTCAAAAACCAAAACAGGGAACCTAACACTATCTTTACTTTAGATAAGTCACTAGTTGAAATTTACTGAAAAGTGTAATTTAAATTGTCCAGTAGAAAAGACACTTACCGAACATGGAGAAACGAAAATGAACTTTGAAACTTATGGTTGCTAGGTAATTATTTCTTTCTTAATGAATCGAGTATTCCATAGAACACTAACGTTATAAACGAAAGACAAGAAAAAACGTCATGTTCTATCAGTTCTTAAAAATGGGGCACGATATTCATGTTTTAGGCCAAAAATGTCTGATAATAAGTTGATATTCACGTTTATCATCTACAAAGATTTAGTAGCAAAATACGCAAAATATCTTGCGTGCGAAGTTACAGTAAATGTAATTTCTCTCTCTCTCTCTCTCGCTATATATATATATAAAATAAATCCACTAGTGGATGAGGCGTCTCCCCGAAGGGAGGAGTTGGTCTACTGCTCCCACGCTGACCACACAAGTAGGGATAGGAGCTCTCACTGTGATCGCCACTGTCTTTTATTCACAGCAGGTCCCCAATTGTTCTTACGATGCTGGGTCAACACCGAAATTTTTGAGACCCCACCGGGAATCGAACGCGGGACCACTCGCACCGAAGTCGAGCTCGCTACCGACTACGCAAGAGCTCATATATATATCACGAAGAACAGGAGTTCTACGAGTGACGCTAAGAAACGAGTCTGTTAGCGGCACTCACATATATACAGCTGATTTCGGATCCAGCGAACTATAAGCCCAATTTTGATGCTTGAACTTGAATTTGAAAGCTATTTGCCATACTAAGACACAGAAAAAAAATGGATCGGTAGGATCTACCTGGGACCCCATTGCGCTATTTGATAAAAAATTAGTATTTCATATTTCTGGTGATAGCACTTATCCCAGACCATATAGGCGGTCGAAGCTTCCGGAATCATAATCATAATCTTACTCCTCAATACCTTACAAACGGTGTATACACGTCAAAATCGGTGAAGGAGTTCAAAAGTTATTACCATTTTATCCCAATCACAGAATTTTCACAAATGATAGAAAAGGACATCTGTCATTCTGTTCTTTTGCTTTAGCCCAAAACGGTTGATAGCAGGGGGATTTTGGGTCCAATTGCGGGCCCCAGCAAGTTGAGGTAAATCGAAACTTCGATTTTGCTCCGTATCTCGAATACGGTAACACCTATCAAAATATATCTTTTGTATGAAGACTATGCAATT
>JAGDQP010022020.1:0-30979 GCA_022664845.1 Lepisma saccharinum
AGATCCGAAACTATGTCCTATCGTCGAAAGTTCAAGATGACTTTTTTTCTTGTCTCAGTGTCAGGAATCACCTCCCAAGAGCTTTAACAGTTATTTTGCAACACCCGATATATATATATATATGTATATATATATACTCGTCTTTATTTTATCGTGTGAATTAATTGAAGCTACATGGTTATAAGCACTTATAGATAGATATGTTGTCTAATTTAAAAGAATGCATTGCGGAAAGGCAAATTATATTTGGTTTCTCTTCATCAACAGGTTTTTAGAAACTTTCCTTTTCTTTAAATACTGCAAATTCCATTGTATTGTTACTCCCCTGTTGGTTAATATTATTGTAGTTTTTATTATATTTGGACAGTTTTTTTAATTCCCCAAAATCCTCCAGCCTTTTAGTATTGCAATACCTAACTGAATCAAACTAATGCTGTTCATTACAATTTCTCTCATTTCCTGTATCGAAGAAGTCTTAGGTACTATATTATTTATTCTGCTAATTATTTAATTATTCAATAAATATGCCATTTTGATTGTTTATATTCTTTGTAAATTCATTAGATAGGATGAGAACATGTGATGGATCTGGGGCATCTCCTTTGTTTATATCTAACAAAAATCTTATGTTTACCTTATTTTTTCCTTTGATAACTTAATATGATCAAATGTAGTTATGGATGTGGGCGTTGAAGGCATAAAATCCTGATAAATTACCATTATTGAGTTTACACTTTTATGTCAGCTATAGAAAACGGATGAAAATCTGTGCGAAGAATTTTTATCTTTCTAGCGTAACTAGGGTGCGAAACGGCTGATATTGACTTCCAACGTCTAACATAATCATTTGTATTACGTTCACTAGGAAGTAGTTCTCTTTACTTATTAGGATTATTAGTCCCTACTTGCTCCATTATTTCTGCTTCAATTAAGTTATTCTAAGATTTAGGAGAATTGATTGATTTGATTAAGTCTGGGTAATTACTAGATTTCTTTCGAAAGGCTTCATCATAAGATAGTCAGAAACAGGATTTCTTCATTTTTAACTCCTTCATTGAAACTCGATATGAGCATCTAGGGTCTAAACCACTATGTCGTTGCTTACAATTAACGTATTTCAATGCAGTTTCCTTATTCTCCGCGACAAAAATGTGTATATTGACTATATGCTAAACATGAGCGACATTGTTCAACTTGTTTTACTTTGGGTTTTACCTGTAACTTTTAAAAATGTATTACGGTGTAGTTTCTGAAAGAGTTTTATGGGCACTCTGTTGTATTTTTCTATCATTTCTTTAGTTATTTGTTCAAAGATGACATTTTGTAAAATTGCAACTAAATAAAACAGATATAGCAAGGCATCAAAGTATTATCTAAAGATTACTACAGAACTATGATCATATGGTCACTATCAAGTTTATCTTAGGGTAGTCCTAATTACTTAGGACAGGATTAGGATTAGGACAGGATAGGATTACTTAGGACTATCAGCGTTTGAAAGAGCGGACGAAACATATAAATATGTTGCAAATGGTAAAGCTTTAACAAAATATTAACTAAACACTGTTAAAGAAATAATAGCATAAAATGACATAAACAGATGATCTGTGAAAACAATGGATGAAACCTATAATATGCCATCGTTGGTGAAACCTATAAACTGCTTTCTAATACATTCACCACTTAACACCATATATCTGAAACAGTTCTCATGAAGACACAGTTGACAAGTCTTACATTGAAACTAATCTTTCCGTCTATCGATTTACAGTGGAAATCATCATCACATTTGATATAGAAATCTGTAATTCCGTTTTTAAAAAATCTTTTTAGAAGCCATGTCTTTCCTAATTCCAATCTTCGATTGACGCCGATCAAATCCTTTACAGGCAGGGCTATTTTACCCCAACATGCACCAGCATTCGAAGTTATCATTAGTCCTGATGTGTGTACAGCCTATGCCGTAAACTGCAGTGCACTGAAAATCAAAGTACAATTAAAGTGCAGAATATGTCACGAAAAAACTTTACAATATGTTCGAATTTTACTACGTTTTTAGTGCATAATATACGAACTTTTCGTATATGAAATTAATATGAAATACTCCACATTTTTAGTACACAACACATGATGAACTTCTGGTGTGCTGATACCTAATTCATGCACAAAATGTTCACTTAGTAGTGACAAATATACCAAAAGTGATCTGAAAACGAACTCTAGTTAATGTTAACTATGGTAAATATGAAGTTAATGTGCGCAAAATATGCGCTAAGCTTTTGGATTGAACCTTTATGAGCGGTTAGCTGTTGTTGTGTACTGTTTGTTACGAGTGAAAACTCATTTTTAATTGCACCTTCCCCCTTCTTACCCTATACGCTTCAATTACCAAATTCTAACCTAAGATTGTTATATTAAAAATGCTTTTGTCTTTACTATAACATTTAGTATAGTTACAGTACTAATAAACATCCTACTTCCTTCAGTGATGTTGCTACTTTTATCTGTAACTATGACTAGATGTACATTTGTGATCGGAATAAATATCCTCCACAATATTCATACTGAAATGCTCTTCATTGAAAAAAATGTGTTACCTATTTTTATATTCTTTCTTGTTCAATATATACATATTCTAATTAAAGGATAAGATGAAGGATAATGTGTCTTTAATCGTGTTGTTATTAATAATTAACATTTTCTTGTAATAATCTAACTATTTTAGCTTTTCTCAAAAGTTTTATAAAGTTTTTTTTCGTATATCTTGTAATGGCCTCTATGGATATCTTTAAATCATTTTTACTTTTCTTGAGTTTTCTTTGTACCTGAAAACGGGGAAATCCCTATTCTGATGTAAGGTAAGAAATGTGTCACGACTTGTCGACCTAGCTTTTGCATCAACACTCGATTTTCAGTACTCTATATTTCCTCATTTGGTAATGTGTACGGGTATACGACATAATGTATAAAAGCCCTGTAATGTTAATAAGGTCGATTCTGTATTATAGTTTTCTTATGTATATAAGAGTTGTTACGTGATCAGCTCAGATTTTTCGTGCAATGCATTATGAGTCAACATAGCATTTTATACTACTGATTGCTGCGCGGAAATTCAGACCGAATCAGACCGAGACATGAACTTCATGTGTCCCGTACTAACAACGATACATTTTTAGATGGCCAATCGCTTGTCAAAGTTGTCACTCATCAAAGTATTTTTTAAACTGTTTTTCGGGGAATTGGATTGTTTACCAAAGTTGTCTACAAACTGTTTCTTGCAAATTGTTACTCATCAAAGTTTATTATATAAGTTCAAAGGACTTAACACGTCATGCCGTTGCTGCTGTTAATAACGGCAAATGTACGATCACTCGGCGGAGTGATACATACCGTCGTCGTTGTGGTTGAACTTGCATATTACGTTGCGGAAACAAATTTTAAGCTGTAACAGTACCGTGTTATCCAAACTATGTAGGTGTGTAATTGCCGAATGTTTGATTTTATGATGTACTACGTTAAGCTTTGCTTCTCGTCAAGTGGCTGTGTATTTCTTCGTTGTATCAGATCAGATGATGGCGCTATACAGCAAACTGTGCATCTAAAATTTGCAGTGAAGTGAAAGACATAAGTCAAAGTGCTGATTGGAAATAATATTATATATTTGAGCAGTAACAGTGCTAGGGCTAAAATATCTATGTGGCAGTATTGTTTACTTCTTCACTTTGTCCTGGAAGGAAACTTACTTATGGGACGTCATCTTTTGGATTTGTCGTCGAGGAAACAACATTTATCTCTCTCCCCCCATTTACTTTCTTCAAGACTGTAAACAGGAACCTGCTATGTAAGTGGATCAGTGGAAGAAGGACACGTGAGTACAAATATAAAAATAATACTGGCCAGTTCATGTGCGTTGATATGCGATACTTTATCGCAAATGAACTTGGAAAATCAAAAATACAACTAATACTTTTCTTTATTATAAGTGTTTGTTCAGTGTTTAAAAACCTGCGAGCCAGCGTAAAAGTTATGAATGTTTGCTAAAGAATATTGTAATCATATTTCGATTTACCACGCAAGTTATATATTAAAATGTCATTTACAATATGTTTAAGTGTTTATGATAACCTTAATTATCTTGCATGGTAGATTTAAGGATCCAACTACAAGGTAACTACAAAAGTTTAGTAGTATATTCACTAATATGAGCAAACTTTCGGACATTAGGATTCTTCTGTCCCTGTTTTCCGGCTATTTGTATTGAAGTAACGTGATTCCTACACGGATCGATGTGGAATTATTGTATATCGGCAACGGGTGGTTAAAGTTGCCTCATCGATTCTTGAAACCTGACATACATATTTATCTGTTCCAGCCGCCCGCGGTTCATTCTCAATTTTTAGTGTGTAAAGTAGACTGTTCGTTTATGTCATCTCTGACTAAGCCTCGGCTGTGTAAGGTGACATGGGCGAACGAGAAGGAGAGGAGTCGATGTCTTAGGAGCAGTAAATCCCGGCCATACATTACCATTGATAATATTTGGATATGATTTAATCACGGGGAGAGGAGAGTTCAAACCTTTTACTATCTCCATCTCTACCTTTTGATTAGTATTTGAATTACCTATTGAACTATCATTATTATAATTAGCATTGCTATCAAGAACTCGACCTCTTTTGAATATTTCATTAGTAGTACTTTCATTCATATTTATATTATTATCATCTAATCTGGAAACTTACTTATCTTTACACCTATGTTCTGATTTGAAACTAATTAGAGGTTTCTTATTTTTAATTAGTTGGTCTGTACCTTTGTCATTCGATAGGTTAGTGTCCTGGTCTCTGTACAAGGGTTCATTGGACTGTGATGAACCTTCAAGAACTTTAACAGAGTTTTCTTTATGGTTATTCTTAGATTTGTCTTTAGAATTGTCCTTTGTTCTTTTAAGAACGCAATTTTCTTTAGTTATAATTAGTCTGGTTGATAGATTCAAGTTATTTTTATAATTACCATTGAACGTTCTAGATTCTCAACCGTTATTTCAGTTTCGCCACCAACCTCGTCCATAGTAACAATTTTTTTCTGTATCTGAGGGAAGGTTGGAATTACTAATATCGCCACAAATCATTATAATATATGAAACACAGTTCACAAATAATGAACCAAGTAATTTCATAACATTAAACATGCAATATAAACGTAGGTAGTTCATTGTGGCTTATCTTGTGCTAGATTTAACACATTTTACTTAAACCTTTCTTGTTTTACGTTAAACCAACTGTATTTTTACTATTGTCCGGCATTCGCCTGATGAAACTGAGGTTATACTAAAAAAACTCACTCTGGACTGTCGGCCTTGGGGTTCGAACCCACGTACTTACCCAGTGGCGATCAGAAATCCGCGACATTGCTTCCTGGACAACGATTGCTGGGTTATTTTAGTAAAAGTATCAGCAGTTGGTCTATGTATATTGTGCGCTAGAAAGTTATTTTAACATTTCGATCAGATTTTTCCTTTTTTTTTTAAAAAAAAGAAAGAAAATTTAATGTAGTTAACTTATTTGAAAGAGAAGAAAAAAAAGATATTTATAAGGTAAATGCATTAGCTAATAATATTCGTGTTTGAAATCGAGAAAGAAGAGATGAAGGGAATCAAGCGCTATATTCGGTAGCACAGAGTTATTGCCGGATGAAAATTTGATTGACGTAACGGGACAGATGTCATTAACGAGTATGCATTTTCTACGGTCGATTTCATCCCTCTTCCCCCTTTTCTCATGTGTGTGTGTGTGTGTGTGTGTGTGTGCGTGTGTGGATATGATATTGTCATATTTCTCTATTTCACCGTGAGAATTCCAATCTTGCAATTTCGTTTAGAATACAATTTATTTTGTATTCTCTCCTCTTTACCCGTTATGATATTCTGATATTTATTATGTAAATGCCTTAAACAGAGTTTTCAAAACGTGTCCGTGTATTTTGGTGAACCTAGAGGCCGTAGCTCAGTTGGTAGAGCATTGGTTTTGCGTTCGGGCGGTCCTGCTTTCAATATCAGCGGACGACCAACCTTATTGCTGTTTCCGCATGTTTTTCTTCAGTCACAGGAAATGTCGCGATAGTACCTTGAACTTAGGACCTGACCGACCCATCCCTTCAACCTTTCCCGTACTATATCTCGGCTTGAGCCATAAATGCATAAAAGCTATAAATAAAATTTAAATTCCTATTTTGCTGAATTCCAATGAATTTGTGACGGCTGACTCAGGATCATAATTACAAATTTAGGTCTACTTCTAATACAAAGCCCAAGTCTTTAATTGTAAGCAAATATTAAATTAAGATAGGTCACGATTTCTAGATTCATTTCCTTGATGGTATCTCAGAAGCTTACAATAACTATGTATCGTTGGAAACTATAGTTACAAGCATTTCAGGGTAATTTCCTGTATTGGGTTCCGGAATCTCTTCGAAATTTTAGTAGTCAGAACATTTCCGTACCGAATTATATTATATCGATGGTTTATACTCTGTGAGAACAGAATCAAGAAGTTGATAGAATGTGAAAAATTTTCGTTTTAAATTTGTTTCTGTGAAATGATCTGTCCACTTCCTCAGCGAAGGTCGCTGCTAGATTTGTCAATTCTGTTCTTATTGCAGCCTTTCTTGTAACATTATTCCAATAACCCTGATACTTCATTTCCTCATCTTTTTTTCTCTTGGTCCATGCATTGCTCTCCATTCTGTAAAATGTTGTTTATTCGTTCATCATTCTGCTGTTTGTATGTCCAGTTCTATCTATGGTCTTTAGTTCTATTTACAAAAGCATGCGATCCTTTGAAAACTGCTAAAAATTGCGTTTGGAACTCTAAAATATTATAAAGTGAAACATATAGACTCACCAGAACATTTACTAATGATATAGTTGTATATCTCCTCCACAAGGCTTTGATCGAAAACAGTGGGTAAGGTATCATTACACTCAATATTAGTACTTACTTACTTTTTCTTTCAAGAGACTAAGGACTGCGTGTAGTTTGTACATTTTTACAGTCGTTTCCTGTTCCTTACATTCACAACACAATACCAACAAACAAACAACGAATGACTCAATTTCACCAATCCAACTCGACAATATTCTAAGCATCTCCACAGAAACACAGTATCTGAGAACGTGTCGTAAAGAACAACTATTACATTCACAGTGGGTTTGGTCGTATGCAGTGCTTGCTTCCATCACTAGAGTGCGCTAACTTTAATTGACTATTCTTGGGCCACATAAGCCACTCATCCCGTTATAGTTTTCTTTTGCAAACATTAAAATGTTCACAAAGATAGCTATGGATATATAACTACTCGAAACTAATTAGCAAATTTAACAGTCTCAGACCTTTAACATGTGTTCCGAAAGATTCTGAAACGTAGTTAGCAAGTGCATTCAACTCAACACATGAACAATGAATTGCATAAAAACATATGCCGTTTCGATTTTTCATGGGAGACAGTGATGCACCCCGGATCTTTTCTCCATTGTATGATAGACAATGGAGAGCACTCATAACGTTTACAATAGTAAATTGTATTACCTTACCTTACTTATGTAATTATCACCTTCCTTACATTTTGTAGTATTAAAGGGTAGCAATTATGATGTATCGCTAAGAATTAATCAAGTTACAAAAAGCTTTTTGCTTTCAAGGAGATTGAAAATAACTTTTATTATTTTTATTTTCTAATTTTTTTTTATTTATTTATTTATTTTTTGCCGTCACTCGCCTGAAATTATAGTCAGACAAAATACCCCACCAACCAAGTTTCTCTTTATATAATTTTGAGGGTTCCAAACGCAATATTTCGCAAAAATTTCAAAGAAATTAGTAAATGACCACATTCTTTTGTTTATTGGACCCCTAAAACCATCCACATGATGTATTACTTGACCCATGTTGTTATTTAAGAAAATTTCACTTTTTCCCCACTAGATCGCAATAAAATGGGACAGCATGTAAGAAAATGGATCGTTGCTGCAATGCTGGTGCGATCTAAATAAAATGCAAAAGATCCCACTACATTGTTTTTTAATTATTTTCACATGCGGTGTTTGGAATTGAAGAATTGAAGACATCTTAAATAAACTCTGTGGAGTGAAATGTTTTACTTTGTAGATCTGAAAAGCGCTTATTTGCAATTGGAGCTCGATGAACAATCTCAACAGTTAATGGGAATTAGTACTCCATGGGGAAATTTTATTCAGAGACGCTTGCCGTTTGGACTCTCAAGTTCTGCGTAAATTTTTCAAAGTTTCATGAATGATACTTTGGGTCAATTGAATGGCGTATGTTGCGATTTAGAGATGTATTAATTTATGGTAGAGATAAAATAGAGTGCGCTCATAGAGTGGAACAGGTGTTGTCTATTTTTCGTCGCTATAAGGTTAAGGTTAGATTAGATAAAAGTATTTTCTTTCAATCCGAGATAACATATTTGGGTCTTTTAGTAAGTTGTGAAGATATAAAAGCTGCAGAAAACAAATTACAACCTTTATTCGAAGCACTTGAAACTAACAATGTTTTACAGCTAAAATATGTTTTTGGAATGATTGCGAATTACCACAAACATGTGCCTTTTCTGTCGCTAACAAGTCCAGCTCTTCATGCATTATTAGCAAAAGGTCAAAAATGGGTTTGGTCTTATCAACACAAACATGATTTTTTTAAGTTGAAATCTGAGTTAAGTAATTACAGTATTAAGTAGCCTTGATATTACATCCTTTTGATCAAGATGCTGAAATTATAATCACAACAGATGCTAGTCCTTATGGCGTAGTGCAGTCTGGTCAAATAAGATAAACAGTTAATTAAGAAAAGTTATGTGCGCTTCTGCTTGGTTGATCAGTACAAGATAATTATTGTGCCGAACACCATGTTAAATGACCGAACTATCAGGAAGGTACCTAGAAAACAGGTGTTGAACACCTTAGAAACTGGGCGTCTCGTAGAGCAAAGACAAATAATCATTTAATATCGTCATTTATTGGAAGTCGTAGCTCAGATTATAAATCAAATACACAAAGATTATTTAAAACAAAACATGGAATTACATAAGAGATGTCAACACATCTCGTCGACGTCGGAATTATGGATCATGACTCAAATAAGAATTTACTTACAAATTTAAAACACATTGAAATATTGAATAGCAAATGAATACAAATGAATTTAGAGCTAGAATTATCAAGACCACATCAAATTGAATATATATACCAACATAGTTAATTTTAGAGAGAGCAACATATCTTTCGTATTTAAGAAGTTATCTGTTATGTTGATCCGTCAAATAATTTGCACTTCGTAATCAAGAGCTAGAATTGTCACTTATAACTTTACGAGTGGCTCAAGCGTATTTGAACCAAATGTACAAAGTTCTGTAATTTCACATAGTCCAAAGTAGTTTCTGTGTTTCGAAGATAACTGTTTGACGAATATTAACGTAGTAACTTGGTTAATGCCAAAGTGAAAACTTCTATCGAAGCCAAGTCGAATACTCAAAGACGGTGGTCGAGCGAGTGAACATAAAAATAAGTTTTTCGGTAATATTTATATCAGTCTATTTTCTGATTGAAGAAAGTATTGGGAACTTTCATATGGGAGGAAACACAACTGTTCAAGGTAAAGCTGTTTACAAAATTTACAAACACTTCTTAGAAAGGTTCTTGTGTTAACGTTGACATAAACAATAGTTTTTCAGATTGGCACATGACATTCGTGAAGAAGGACAAATGTACGTAACAATTCTTATATCCTGTATGAAGCAAGGTTGAATCCTGGTTATTAAGAAAAGTTTTCTTTCGTAGAAAAGTACTAATGAGAATATAAATGTTCTCACTGTCTCGTGCTGCTCTCTTTTGACTTACCTAACTGTTACATTGGAACTAAGAATAATTTTAATGTTTAATCATGATCCATTATATTTCAGACGTCGAGAAACGAGTCTTAAAGACAACTTGATTAAACCAAAATGTCTTACACACTAAATACATTGTAACATCTAAAATTATGAAAATAATGAAATTAATAATATTATAAAATTGAGATATATACAATATTATCATCAGCAAATATATCATATGCTCAACACGACAGGGAGGTCCTAGCCGTAATATATGCTTTGCGCAAGTTCCATAAATATATATATGACAAATCAGTGACCATACATACATATTCTATGCCCGTTAAATAATATTCTCTGATCGTTCGATACCAAGCACAGCTTCACCTAGAATGCAACGGTGGCGTTTATTTGCAGGCATGTATGATTTAAAGTTTAGTTATAATAAAGAGGTCAAAGTTGTGGATATTTTATCTCGACATCCTTTAGATGAATTAACAAAAGATGCAGACATTTCGTCGTCATATGTGGTACCTTTTTTTATTATCTACACAGGTAAAAGACGCAATGGTTAAAGATACTTTATATCAGCAATTAATAAAATTAATTAAGGAAGGTTGCCCCAATTCAGTTCCTGACAATTATAAAAGTACAGAATTAGAAGTCTATTTTAAAGTAAAGCACTTTTTAAGTATATAGAGGATGGATATATAATGTGCGGACATGAAGTACTTTTGCCCATGGCTTTAAGAAACGAGTATTTAGAATTATTGCATGAATGTCATTGGGGGATTACTAAAACGTTATGTACTGCTAATGAAAGTGTTTCTCTTTAGATAATGATATTAAAAGTTTAATATATAACTGCTGTACGTGTAGATCTTTTAGCATTGCTCCTGTAGCTAATCAGTTCAGTTCTTGACCAAAATCCCATCAACCATTTCAATGAATCCATCTTGATCATGGTGTATGGAAGGGATATAAAATATTGGTGTGTTCGCATATCAAGTTATTCACATTTGATTTCTGCATGGTTAGTAAGGAGCACTAATACTGAAGAAACTTGCAGCAAATTAGTAGAATTATTTCAGGAATATGTTTTCCAGCAAGCATAGTTACAGATAATGGTCCACCATTTTCAGGGGAACTCTTCGAAAGGTTTTGTACACAAAGAGGAATCAAGCTCTTACATTCACCACCTTTCCATGCTCGCAGAAAGGTCTGTACAATCGATTAAGAAAGCTTTACACAAATTAACCCTTCGTTTTGGTGGATCAATAAACGAAAAATTAGTTAAATCTTGGTTTAAAGATATAGTGTATTCAATCAAATTCACGCCTTCAACGGTTGACAAAAGATCACTGGCGTCATTAATTTATAATTACAAACCCAGAACAAAATACAATCTTCTAAATGTCAAAAGTAATAAGAGTCAAGATCAACAAGGTTTTCAACAAGTGTCATTGGTATGAAGATTTGTGTTATTAATCATCAATCATTAATCATTATTACACCTTGTTTTATTGAAGGTATAATTTTAAAACGTTTAGATCACAATACCTCTTTGGTTCACATCAATGGACGCAACAAAGTATTTCATAAAAATCATATGCATTTTGATCACCCTACAGAAAATACTTTCATAAAGTATACTTCTCTTCAATCCAGATTAGATAGGATGGCATTGGATAACGAAAATGATTTAAGACAAACTCCACAAGTCGACCCACTAGAATTCATAGTGTACATATTGGTTGAAAGACTATGTAACATGATTTCTTTATATACATGTTGACAGCTATGGTTATGGTAAAAGGCAATTTTTATGGATACGATTTGGTTTTTTGTTGGGAGAGATTTAATTACTTACAACATCTTACGGTAATCGTTTTCTATCAAATTCTATGCGAATTGATTAAAGTAATGCTGAAAACTTTCAAAATGATGTCGGCAAGGTGCAAAACTTCGAACGGTTTTCAAAATGGAATTAACAATGGTATTTTTTTTAATGATGGTTAAGAAGTATATGGTATTCTCTTTAGCGTTCTGGTAGAGTGGACGAATATTGATTGTTTATACATGGTAAAGTGTTTTTAAAGTACATTAACTATGTATGATACATGATAATTGTTTTCATGTGCTTCTATGATGCTGTTGAATATTACGGTTTTTATTACACAATTCAAATGAAGTTGTGCGACAATGTGGTATACCTGGACATCTGGTTTTCTAGGAGGGAATGTTGAATGTTATGATGTGTGATGACGTCACACGGATAAACTTGTGCGTTTCTATAATCTGTGAATGTAATAGTTCACTCAGAACTATATTAATATTCGTTTGATTTTATAGGTTGAACTATAAATAATGATTGTAGAGATGGGCGCTCTTTTACGTTTATGATACAACGACCTCTCATATGAATAATAGAAGATACAATGCTTTAAGAGGTTTCCTGCATAAAGAAGGAGTTGTAGATAATTTTGCTGTAATTCAAGTATGTACGTAGTAATTATAAGTGAGTTATCTTGTGAGATAATTGTACTTATTGCTGAAGGCTTACGTTTCCAAAAGGGATACTCATTACACGTACGTACGATTGTCAATATAATGGACACAAGATTAACTGCTTAGTATATTTGATTAGTCTCTCTATAAGAATGGATCCGATAACGTTAACTGGCATTACTTTAGTATATTTCCACTCGATATACTATAAATATACAAAATCATAACAAAATGGATTTTGAAATCGAATACTAGGAAAGGATCGAAAAGTTGTCAATTAAGTCAAGTTTACAGAGTTGTTTTTAATTCTTCTGGTTCCCGCTAAACGAAATCTCGTATTTCTTAATGTCAAAAATGTTAATTTACAGACAAACAGAAGAGTATGTCGTTTTACACTTGCAGTAACGGTGTAATCACTAGAAAATATTGTCGTGAATTCCAAGTTTCCACAGTTTCCTACAGCAAAGCAAATATTATGACACTTTTAAAGAGAAAACTGAAACAGATGAACCGGTCTGCAATACAAATCCCCTGTCGTATGGTACTTTTCTGAAGAGTTCTATATATGATTACACTCACTTGCACTTCTAAAAGAGTCATTTAATTATGCAAAAAGAAGTCAAGAAATTATAATCTGTATTTGTTTATTATTTTCAAGCCCGGCCAGCAAGAATACGAAAGTTTTCATTGCTGAAAGACCTTAGAACAAAGAATGTAACATGTTACATTAAGCAAAATGAAGCATAACCATAATTTCTCTCTTAACACACTGAAGTGTATTTCCCTTCTACTACAGCTGTAGGTCACCCAGATATCAAACCAATCTTACATAAGGTAAGTTGTGTTGCCTTCTTAATCAGTTCTTGCAGTTTAGTAGCAATTTCCATTTTTACCTCATCCAAGTAAAGTAGTGTTGATATTAGATCTAGTAGATTTCATCTCTTGAACGGAATTCGTTATGTAATCTTGAGTGCCATTGGAGGGCCAGTACTTGCTTTTTCATGCACCATGAGTTCACTAATTCATAACATTTATATGGCCTGGTATTGTCTTGTTGGAAGTGCCACTCAATTGAAAGAATTTCCTTCTATCGGCAAAATGTGTACACAGTGTCCCTTCAAATAACTCGGCAACCATGAACCACAAGTCGAAGTCTTTCAAACTAAACTCATAATATCCAACGGCCTGAGCCAAAGTTCCTGTATAGCTTTAAATAAAATTCAAATTCTTAATATTGAACGCAAAAAGCTCTATTCTATAGGAGTGGCCAGCCGTTGCTATGGATATGTTGTTTCGTTTTAGTCACATGTCATACATATTAGCGCCAAATTTCATTTCTATAGTTGGTTCTTTACAAAACATACCATTCAAAGCACAGGGCAGTAAATAACGCGGGAAAGCGTTCCCATCGGTGTCTACATTAATACTCGAATCAAAGGAAGAGAATTTTTCTTCCCCTCGCTGCAGCTGCTACGGCGCTGCTCTACCTAGCCGTGCTCACCAATCCACAGAACGAAGAGAGAGAGAAAGAAAGAATGAGGTAGGAAAATGGCATCATCGTAACCTCCCCTCTACTTTCTTCGATATCTACATTCTAGTTCGTGCCTCATCACTCCACCAACCCGACTAAAACCTGTCGGACGAGGGCATCGAGACATAGAACGCTTCCTTGACTTAACTACTACGCTGTTCTTATATTCATTTATTTATTTATTGCTTTATACAAGTATACATTTTTATTTATATCGTATTGATATTAGAAATGTTGGGATTCAAGTTTACCATTTGAAGACACCCATACTCTCTTGAAAAGGAAGACACTTACCTTCACTGATAGTTGCTACCTACTTTATCGTTTGTCGTGTTGTTACACTGAAATTTCATATTCTACGCCAGTGGCCCTCAAAGTGAGTCCAGCCCAGGTGGCCGAGAACGATATTTCAGTTTTAGATACTTATATGAAACAGTTTTCTACTTTATTTTTGATGGTGTGGGTTGTACGTTTAAGTATACTTACATTTACAGTTTGTAGCAGCAGGCAGTACGTGGCACAGACGTGCAAGGTTGATTTCAGGTTGCCAAAACAGTTCAATGGTCGCATTTCTGACGTTTCTTTCACTCAGAAACGTTGAGTTAGCCAAATTGAATTGAATAATTCGTCTTAAAGCCGTACATTTAATGGGTTTTGATGTCTTTTAACCAACATTATCAACATTGTGTTACTGGGACATTGGTTTGCTGTCGGTTGTTCATTTTTACATTTAAAGTTATGTTTGCTCAAGTACCATTGTGAAAATAATATGTTAAGAGACAGTGACACGTGACTGCAGTGGCCAAATTATCACTATCTTCTACGAATATGATGGGTTTGATCTCGCTTTTATTCGAAAAAATTACTCAATAGCAACTGCAACATAATCCATGGCGTTGTTACAGTACATAGATGAAAACTTTATTAGGTATTTTCTTCTTGGAAATTAAAATTATTTATTATAACAGTAATTTTCATAAGAAAATTATTATAAAACTAGGTTCTGCGGCAAAACAAAAGTACAGGGTGTCTCAAAACTCACCAATTCAGTGGAGGAAGGTAGTGAGTTACAAACACCATTTTATTGTGTAATTCCACACGTATACCCATTCTTATATGTCAATTAATCAATTCAACCACATTGCCTGTAATCTGATTTGTCTACATTGTCTAAATAATTCAACATGGCGTCCATCCATGTCCAAATAGAAATTCCATCGTCCACTCACTGCACGTGCGATTCGAAGAGCATAACATGTCGACTATGATGTGCCTCTGTGTCTGGCCTGATACCATTACGAAGCTTCGTTGGGTCATTTACCATACTTTGGCCTTCATGAATCTGTATTTCATTAATTATTTAATGTATGAGAATAGGTGTACATAATGAATGCTGTT
Source organism: Lepisma saccharinum (assembly GCA_022664845.1). Classification (NCBI taxonomy): domain Eukaryota; kingdom Metazoa; phylum Arthropoda; class Insecta; order Zygentoma; family Lepismatidae; genus Lepisma; species Lepisma saccharinum. The sequence continues at coordinate 15,323 of JAGDQP010022020.1, forward strand.
TTGAAAAATATAGTGACTTTTAGGTCTCCGTATATATTGAAGACGAGCACAATGAAGTGTCGTAATCTATCTTCAAGTGCGCATACATTTAGTACATATCGTGGTGTACTAGGTCCAACAGTAACGTGAAGTATTGTGAAAACTACATTAAATATGATTTCGCGTTCTTAGGAACTGGGGACGATCACAAATACCGGTTGATTGTGTGTTGATCACAAATACCCATCACAATTACCGCTTCTTTAAGAGAAACCTTTACAGGAGGGTATTTGTTCATTTCAGGGGAAATGAAGAATAGGTTCCAACTAGACCTCCACTACATATCTACCGTACTTGTGGGGTATTTTTTTGTTCTGTGGGGGTAATCACTCCCAGTTATTCTGGTCACTGTTTAAGTTATCGAAAATCGGAAGTCATCTAACCTTCGAAAACATATAAAAAGCATAGAACAAGCGGGTAAAGTTTTCTTTATAAATATATTTTAAAAGTGGGGATCAATAAATGCTATTCAAGACATCAACACCTGGAAGCAGTAACGGGGAGACTACTTTAGCGAGTTAACAGGTTTCATTAGCAATCACCAAATATTTTAAGTCTCACACATCAGCGTAGGATCTAATTCTACGAACTGCAAAAGTAATGTGTGTTATTACGGTAATTGAGTCAGCTGTTAAACACAAAATTCGAGGAAGTGTGTTGTTGCTGTGTGCGGAACAGCTAATTTCAGAGTAAGTTAATTTACAGAGAAATAATTAAGAAGGTATTGATGAAGGTACTATAATTGCTGAAAGCAAATGTAATTAGTTTTCGTTACTTTTGAATATGGAGTCAAAGACGGTAAAGAACTTCTGTTGCTGTATAGAATTATAAGTATTTTAATGGTAAAAATGATATCCAATGGGAGAAGTGTGTGGATTTTAGCACAGGCAGGAACCGTGCGTTTACGAGTATCAACTATCAAGAAACCTTGTTGTTCAAGTCATAACTGTAGAACCACTGCTGTAGCAACACACATGCCTGAAAACATAAAATCAACATTGAATGAAGTAAGTAAAATAATAAGTTACATCAAAGCACACTCTCTGAATTCACATCTGTTTTTAATCTTATGTAAAGAAATTGATAGGATACATCGAACTTTTCTTCCACATTGAAGTCCATTGGTTGTCCAAACTTACAGCTATCTCCAATCATTGATACTGAGATAGAAGGTGCACTTATGCTTCCGATTAGAAGAAGTGAACATTCGTTGCCAATTTGAGACTGTCGCTTTCTTTGGATATGCAAGGCAGAATACGTGGCAGAGAAGTTTCGTTCTCATTTGCCTTCTAGGCAAAAATGTTTCTCCAGTTGAAAGTAATATTGAAGCTACACGCAAGAGTATTTAGCCTCGAACGAAGGAATAATACCTAGGTATAATATCAATTAGGCTTTCTGTAAAACATTTACAATATACATGGGGCGCATTTTACAATTAAACTCTAATAACAAAATGTTCCAAATAATAATGGAAAACAGAAGTAACTTCTTGACTTATCTTGAGAATGTTTCTGGCAGCGCCCATAGGTAAGTGAAATTATTGAAAATCATCTCATTTGTGATTTTTGATAAAAAAAATTCATTCACCTTGTATCAATTTGATTTGTTATTTACATATAACCTGGGTATCTTTATGTATAGTAAAGTAACGCAAAATTATGTAGAAGATACCGAGACAGATGGAGAGAGAGAGATCGAAATATAGTGTTCACCTTCCTTTTGTTCAGTCTACAAGAGGCGAGCAACAGTGGCTGTTCTAAGGCAATGGAAAGGAGAAGGCTCTTATGCAGGCTGTTGGTGTTTTGAAGGGAGATTTATTTCCTCTCTGGTCCAGCAGATTTAGATGCGATGTCAACTGGAGCATCCAGATGGAATAACATCCTTCTTTCTTTCTTACTTTCCTCATCGACTCTCTTCCTTTTCCATCGCACTTTTCTTGTTTTTCAGCGTGAGACCGACTTTCCCTCAGCAGAAGGAGAGTGAATTCAAGATACAGAAGAAATTTTCTAACTCCCAAACTGTTGGCGTTATTTTGCTAAAACAAGGAAAGAAAACAAAGAAGAAAGAAAACACGATGAATCCGTTTAGTAGTAATCTCAAATAAAACCATAACCAGTAGTCATCTAGAGCAGAGTTGAAACCGGGTCACTTTTTGTGAACCGGTGACTCGAACGTAGGTGACCAGGAGACCCGGTCTGAGAACGATTATGAACGGGGGATTTTCGGCGTCGTACTTTTTGTGCTGTGAGGGTAACACCTCCGTTCCAGGTCACCCTTGAAAGAAACACTGTTGAAACGCAAGAAAATAATTAAAAACTCTACTTTGCCCTCCAGCTTACCAGGTGGGACCGGATCCCAAGCATCGACCAGGTACAGAGCTTCACCTGATTGACCCGGTGACCCGTTTCTGCTCTGATCTGGAGTACTTTTGTACAGTAGCGGCCCAAGGACGGGGCAAGCGCTGCCACCGTCCCGCGCTTTAAGTGTCGAGGTGCTTGGCTGCACAGTGGAACGAAATTGAAGAAACGGACAAAATCCCAAAATTCAAAAAAAAAAAAAAACAAACTAGAAATAATCTTATGTTGTAGTAAAATGTCCAATAGATACTAAACTATTTCGTTTGAAATCCTAAAACGCATAATTGAATCGACAGTTTGAAGACGGCAATAAACGCCAAAAATGTGAAAATCTACTTTATGCCGGATTTGATATGTGGAAGGGATAACGCATCTATACAATACACGAAGAATGCAAAAAAAACATTAGTAAAGCCTTTAAAAATAGGTGCGAAATAGAGATGGGCAAAAATAGCTTAGCAGCTATTTTACTTTGCTACATCGGATAAATTGCTATGACTGGTACAACCGATGAAAAATAGCAGCTACTGGCTTAATTGATATTTTTCTCCGAAGCTTGTTAATGGTAAAACGCATTGTTTCCTGTTTTCTAAACAAACAGAACTGCTTGGAGAACGGAACAAAATGGCAGCGAATTGTCTGCGGAGAGGACAACCATGACGTGTGAACACTATGTAATTAGTAGCGTCTGTTACCCGTGTACAGAATTGAGATAAAGAGCTCTCAAAAAGCATTGGGTGATAGTTAGCTACGTAGAGTAATGGCTAATGCGTTGGCGTTGTAATGCCGGGGACCTGGGTTTGATACCAGTTCATCGAAAGTTTTTATTTTTAAAATGGTTTATATTTTAAATAGGTTATTTTGAATTGTTATTGCTTAATTTGTTTTCTAACTTCATTTCCATTTACTGTATTTTGGATTCTTTTCTGTTTATTCTGATTCTGTAGTCTAATTCAGATTTAATAAAATGGTAAACAAAATGGGTAAAGCATTGGACTTGTCATTCAGTGGTCCCGGGTTCGGTACTCCTTCACTTATTTTTTTAAGAGAAACTCCTTTTTACTTTGTACTTTCGAAAGAAAGCTCTTGTTTTGCGATTAGACTCTTTTCTTCCTTTGAGACAGTGAAAACAGTACGTACATTAAACAGTCCATAATTTCACAGATATTGTTTAGAAAAAAATGAACCAGCAATTTGAAGAACGGAACAAACGCTAAAAAATCGAAATTCATTTTTTTAAATTTTTTTACTAAAAACGCACCTCAATTTCTACCCGCTCATCGTAAGGTAGGAGAAAAGAACGATAGCCAGTTAAGGAATAATTTATTTGGCCTTGGAAATATTAGTCAGTTTGAAGAAGGGAACAAGGCCACTAGCGTCTCAAAACAAGAAGTCCTATTTTCGAATGTCTGAGAAAACACGATTCAGTCGCGTGTGCAATAAAACACCATACCTGACTTTACCTAACTTCCACGTGCTCTTGGTCACTAATTTTCTTAAATTTCCTAATGCGTTTATATATATGAAAAGAGAAAGATTTTTTTTAAAAAAAAAAAGACAAAGAAAATCACAACATGATTCGATCTTGGGTTCTCCGTATTATCTTTCCGACATGCTACCAATCCACTAAATTGATAATTGGAAACTGTCTGCTTGTCAGTCTCATTTACGGTGAAGGAGTAATGCGCCTGTGCGAGAATGGTCCAACCGTAATAGGAGTACCTTATTTGAGACACTACTACAGGGCAATTGTGACTAGCGACAGGAAGAGCGCATTGTGAAAACACGAGTTAATCGCGTGTGCAATAAAAAAAATATCTTACCTCACTTACCGAACCTTCACATGCGTTTGTTCACTAATCTTAAAAAATTTCCTAATGCGTTTATATATATGAAAAAAGAGAAACGTTATTTTCATTAAGGAAAAAGAAAACTACACCAGGTTTCTATCCCGGGTTCCTTGCATTAGTTTTCCAACATGTTGTCAATACGCTAAATTGTCAACTGGATGAAGTTGCTTGGAAGTACTATTTACTGTTAAGGAGTAATGCGCATCCGCGAGAATGGCTCAGCTCTTCCTGTCGCTAGTCGCAAGTTATTATACTAATTCAGCACAAAACAATTACTCTTCCCTCTACCCACCGCTTTATACTTTCCTGATTTAATTGTGTTTTGATGTACTGTTTCTTCTCCACCAGTAAATCCAAGCTCCGATAATTACGTAGGATAGTTTTATAATAGTTATGGTAGGAACTAAACTACCCTCGTCCATATCTCTACTGCACACGTAACAGGATACAGGTAAATAGGTTAATCTAAAATATTGTTTTAAACTTCTTTTTCACAGACGGGAATAAGTAACTCGAATTTAGATACGTTTTCGTACACTGATATTTTAACTGCTATTGTTAACAGATATTTATACATAGCAACTATTGCTATCACTGTTACGGAATAAAAGCAGTTTTGCACATTTGTAGGGCGAAATTTCTGTCAGTGGGAAGAAGGGAAAAAATTGAATTTATTTCTTACTTCTAATTTTCGAGTCCATTGTGCATACGTTTCTTGTAAATAACATTAAATAATCCAACTTTTTTAATTCTACAGGAAAAAAATACAATACTTGTAAACTGTCTGAGCAGTACGCAAGTATCGTTTTAAATATTCAGTAACAATATTGTTTCCTTTCAATAAATAATAAACATATTATGCAGTTTTTGTTAATTTCCCACAAAACAGCTTTTGTGGATTTGTTTCCTTCTTCAAACTGCCGATTCAATTATTAGTGCATGTGTGCTCAAAGTTGCCCATTTTTTCAAAATTTTCGGAATTCAGTTACGTACATTTTCTGTCTACAACTTCCAATGAAGCAAATAATATTTTATGTAAAATATAGTAGGTTTTGTTGTTCGGCTATAGTGCAATCTCACCTTTGTAATATCTATATATATACACATCGAAGAGCTAATGTTAAATTTCGGATTATTTTCCCAAAATCATCGAGGCGCACAAAATATCCAGGCAAAGCCAAGCTCTGATTTTTTGTTAAGATCAAGTTTAGTACAATACTTTCAGGGCATCCAACATGTAGCTGCCACTAGCTGCAATTTTCTGCATAAAACCTCCCCAAACGTGGGAAAACGCGTTACGCGCGTAACTACTTGGTGAAGATGAGTATAGAATCCGCAACTTTTGTCAATGAAAGATAGCGAAGAAGTAAAGGACTGGTTAACTGTAGTAACGAAGTAGTGGGATAGGGTGGGGTGGGAGCTGGTGTGCAAGAGTGTTGGATAAGATTCATTAGAGGCATCACAAAAGATCATATCATGTCTTACATGAGTTCTTACCTCCAAAAAGCAATATAAATCTTCCAGAAGTGATGATTGCATTCCTGATTAGCACTGAGGTCTTGTGAACAAATTGGAAAACTTTCTACGAGTTACTAATGCGTAACGTGCCTGACATTTATTACAAAAAGTACAAATAATGTATTTTCCTAGTCGTACGCTCACAGCATACCTGAAATATTACTACAGAAGGTACAAATCAGGCATCCATTTCCAGACGGGTCCTCCTGGAAAGGTTTTGAAATTGAAATATTGGCTTTGTTGATTTCGTTTTATCGCTTTCGAACACATTAGTGAGATTTTGAGATTCTAAAAGTCTTCATATTCATTTGAATTTCGTAAGAAAATAAAGGATAGAGTCATAGTTAATACCGGTAGTAAAAGTTGTATATAATTTTATCTTTTCCAATATTATTTTGCAAATGAAAAATATTGGTACACTACTACGTTCTCCAGTTATTTCTAAGATAGTCATACCTGACAATTTTCCCTACCGTTTAAAAATTAGAAGTGAATAACAAGTGTTTAAGTCAATTTTCTTACATTTATTTTGCGTAGACAAGGAAACGTTTGCTAATGGACGCTTGGAAAGATAATTGCTAGCCCATGTGAAAAGTTTACTAATTCCACATTTTTGGGTACGATCGTTTTTGAGTGCTTTGAAGTACGTTTATTGCGTTTTATTAATAGTGTTGATAATTATTTTTATACAATGGTTAGAAATCACATTTGTTCCAAAACAAGCCAACTAGTCTTGATATGATCAACAGGATTTATTTTCACTGTTTCTTTCAGGCATGCTTTCTGGGAGAGTTTGCTTCCCGGAGGTTGTCAACCGTCCTCCCGAAAGAATTAGCATTAACACTTGTATTACTAATAAGCATACTGAAATACGTATATAATAGCACATATTGTTCATGTTATGTTGAGGGTAACTAAGGAAGTACATCATATCGTTAAGGAACATTACGGTCTATTGTTTTATATTTTTAACACATTAGAGTCAATGTGTATTATTTATAATTTTCGTGAGCCCCGCACGAGCTCCCCGAACAAAATCTTCTGGAAGAAATACTGTTTGTTTTCCACCTGGGGAGACCTCATTACCCCATTAATTTACCTTATAATAGCCGAACTTATGAAGAAATCTCCTGTGATATAAGCAACCTGTTAAACAGCTTATTTTTAGCGCTTTCGTCAAGATGAAACATGCTATATCTCGTACACTACGTGAATGTGAAGCGGTTAGCACCTATAAGTTCCTGACCAAGATTCAACCAACATATCCTCAGTGTTCTGACGGTATTTATTTCACCGTGTTTTGGGGGTTTTCGTTTCACTGTGCGCCGGTCGCCGACATAAATGAATAAATAATCCCTCGTTGTAATAAATTTGTAGAGCACCTCAATGATGGTCGGTTACGCAATTACTATGCCGTCTCAGGACTCTTACTTGTGCACTTGGCCCTAATCGGATGGTTCAAAAGCATGACTCTCCACAATCTCAATATTCATCATCATGCATAAGTTACATCGAGAGATACGAGAATTGTAAGTCTTGGCTACTAAGTTCCCCGCGAGCCCCCTATTTCCCGTGGACCTCAGCATAACGGGGAAGTCTGATATTACGGTCAATAGTGGCAGTCTTCGCTCATGATTGAGTTCGCGAAAGGGCCTCAATCAAGTGTCTTTGCTCCGTGCTCCAGCTTGCCTTACGTGGACACTGATTTTATACTAGCCAATCACATTTTCCTACATATTGTCTATGGTAAGGACAAAAACAGTAGGTTCGGGGCTTGCTCAGGCTATGAACTTGACTTGCAAGCAAACATATTGATGGGGCATAAAAAAGTTATATATTTTTTTCTTCCGTAATGGTTAGAAAGTCAAAGTATGCAAATTTTCGCAACTCGAGTGCAGTTACTTTGGGTGATATGGATGATATGATAGTCGGAATATTGTTTTTGGAGAGTGATGAAAAAATTTGGAAATACCCTTATATTTGTAAAATGCTGAAAGAAATGGAAAGGAAACACACAGTAATGGATATTGGGTGGAAGGGGCAACCTATTGGAAGGTCTGATCTTCACGGCCGCCATCTTGAATGTCGATTGATTTTCTTAAATGGGGGTCGTGTAACATGTCGTTCTAAGCTAGAAGTTTACGGAAAACACTTGTTTTGAAATAATAAAGGAACTGGAACTTAAATGCATACAGATTGTTCCTGATTATAGTACCATATGAATTACATATCCCTTGTTATTTCTTAACAAAATGGGTGTTTTCAGTTTATCGCATCATTAGCCCATACTAATGTCACATACCATTATCTCTCACAATAATACATTTACGTCTAAACTGACTTCAGAAACGTGTTTCCCCTAAACTTCTAGCTCAGAACGATATGTTACACGACCCCCTTCCCATTTAAGAAAATCGATCGAAATTCAATATGGCCGACTTCAAGATGGCGGATGTGAAGATCATACTTTCCAAAAGGTAGCACCTTTCACCAATATCCATTATTGTGTGTTTCCTTTCCATTTCTTTCAGCATGTTACAAATATAAGGGTATTTCCACACTTTTTCATCACGCTCCAGAAACACGAATCCGACTATTATATCATCGATATCTCCCAAAGTAATTGCACTCGAGTTGCCAAAATTTGCATGCGTACATACTTTGACATTCTAATCATTACGGAAGAAAATAAAACTTTTTTCTGCTCCATCAGTATGTTTGGTTGTTAGCAGATTTTTTTTTAATCCCAGGAAGTTAATTGAGGGGTACATCCCTTTACTTCAGTCTTTTCTCAATTTCTTTGCTAACACATCAGCCCTGCTGAAATATTTCATCCAGGACAAAACCAAAATTTGAAAATATTGTTGTAGTTACTAATTTCATTTCAGGAACGTATTTGTGTCGTTTGGAGGACGAGAATAATAAACAAATCTAAGTTAATTTAATGAAAAATCTACTCCCTAATCTCAGAAACCACTTTCAACAGGATAAGCTTGAACAAACTTACATAATCAAATTGCAACAGTATAAATATTTATATTTTAATAAAAATGTTACTAGTAGCAGTAGTAGTGATAATAATACCAAAATAATAACAAGGCATGAAATATCATTTACAGAAATCAACCATTAATTATATTTGTATAATATGATATTACGTAGAGTAAATTGGACTAGAAAGAGCGAAAAATGAAGACCTGTCAATTAAATAAAAGCACTTCAATATTGGGTAAAAAAAAAAAAATACTGAACAGACGCAAGAAAGAAAGAAAAACAAGAACAGAAATACATATAATTTAATAGCAAAAATATCCAACCACTCTACAGAGTAATCATAAACCCCTTTTCATATATTTTGACTGCTTTAATTGATAAACAAAATGTAATAAAAGAACTACCAGTGAGGACATTCTTTTGACCTCTTTTTTTTTTTCAACGTTTTATTTTTTGAATATTCTTGTGAATGCTTCATTAAAAATGTAATGACGAATATTCCTGACGGGGAGAAGGAGGGTGGTCAGTTGGATTGTTTGGTGAAGAGAGAGATATAGAACATGTACGTGAGAGAGAAAGAGAGAGAGAGAGAGAGAGAGAGAGAGAAGAATGAAAAAAATACTGTATTAGTAACCATGACAAGTTTTCCAAAACACAAAAATGTAATTTAAATGAACCACCGAAGAAAGCAATATTTATCGATTTATTTCTGGTCGTCCACCACCAATCTAGAATTATCAAATAAAAAACATTCCTAATCTCTCCGCTTCATTGCTAGTTATTTATTTTTTGTTTTTTCGAAAAGCAAGCTCTCCCACTCTCTTTACTGAACTCTCTCCCCACAAAATATTTATCCTTTAGATTTTTTCATTTTTGTTTTGTTTGTGTGTATTCAATTCAGGAACCACATTGACACGTAGAGATGCAAAATATTAATGTGAATACTTTTGTCATAACAAGGAGAAGGGTTTATATGGTATTCATTATGAAGTTTATGAGCAGGAAGAATGTATAAACTAAATGTTAGATAAGAATTGAATTTTAATTATGTAATTTCGTAGAATTGTTTGTATTCACAGAATACAAAATATTAATAATTACTGCTAACTAGCTTGTACTGACAAGGCTGTGTTAACTGGTCGCCACTTGTATGACGGTAAAATGTAACCCACAGTATCCACATCGAAGAAGTTTATTCGTAACAATCAGTATAATGTCTGTATCTGAACTCCACTGAAAATACCTGACATGGGTGAGACTTAAATTTAGTTATATAAAATAAAAATGGACATATGATTTTTAGAAATTATTTCCAGAAAATAATAATAATAAAAAAAGCTGTAAATGTGAAAATATTATTTTTTGAAGTCGAAATATTTATTTCTTAAAGAAATGTTTTAAAAAATCTGTAGAATAAATCATTGCCTTTTCTAGTGAAACATATATGACAAAATATAGTGAAAAGTTTAATACTTAATTATCGCCACTAAGTATGAAGTCGGGAGAGATTGCACATAATTAAGGAAAAATTCATTAAAATTCTAATTTTTATGCAAACTTCTAAAAAAAAATAAAAAATATATTCTTTAGTATCTTGCACACAATTTCATACATCTTTGTTATAATTCATTGTATGCTTAATTTTAATTATTTTTTAAAAACTTTAATTTGTTCAAACTCTCCTACTAGGATAGGTAAGATTGCGCACATGGGTAGGAAAGGCTGTGCATGAGAGTATGATAACATTCGATGGTACGAACCAAATAGAAACAGCTTGTTGTTATCCAAAACATTATAACTGTTGTTTTGCAAAAAGTGATTAGCTAAAGCATTCTGAATATTCCTATTAAATGTTACATTTCTTACTCTTGGTAGTGTTTATAAATCTTCTAATACAATCGTAAGTGGACAGAAGTAATTGACTCTACGTGATCAGTGAACATGTGTGAAGTAGTGGTCCAGGACACCAAAGTCTAGCCCTGATTTATAATTTACTTACCTCACCTGAATGCGTAATCTCTCCTCCCATCGTATTAAAAGCATGTACTGCGCAATCTCTCCTACTTGACGCTTGCGCCAACTATCCTCATTAAGGAGAAAAGATTGCTCACCGCATAGGTTGGGTGGAAATTTCCAGAATGACCGCAAACTGCGTACAACACTATTTCTGACAAAGAACAAGGCTCAGGTACTCCTTGATTTATAATTTTGTAACAGTAAAGCATTTCCTTTGAAAATATGCACAACGTTTATAAAAAATTATATCGTAGAAGCAAAAATGATGATAAGTTTCATCAACCACCCTCTATCAACACAGGAATTCAACTGATGAGTCTGCCAGTAACGTGTTCACTTATCCTTCACTCGCAACACGTCCGTCACATTCCTTCCTCTCTTTCCAGGATCTGCGCAATCTCTCCCAGTTTTACCTTATAATATTTATTTTTATAATAAACCGCTATAACACCAAGCTTAGTGCAAGATATCTCCGACAAGCATCAACTACCTAGATTATAATTAACATTGTTTCATATACTATTTGTGATAAAATGTATCCGAACACGTACCATCACTAGCGTTAGATTGCCATCTCGACAAACTTCTCAATATGAGGTTCATCCGTTCTATGCTTTCTGAATTTCTCCTACAGAATGTTATATACGATTGTAAATAGTTAATTCAAGCAAGAGTGAAGTAGGGTTAGTCATTACGGCAAAATCTATAATCGATATATCAATATATACCAATTGCAATGTGCGCATACTACATTATCGTAAGTTTCAGGATCCCCCTTTCTTAATAACAAATGGAACACTGGCTGCCTGCGACTTGAGTAATTCTGGTTCATGCTCTAGCAGCACAAGGATAATGGATTAATACTGGACCAATAACTCGGATATTGATCATAATTACCCTTCTGAGTAAGCATCGATCGGCATTGGCATATAACGATATTATGACATTCAAAGCTATTCCTTAATCATAAGAAAAGTTTTGTACTTCAATCAGAAAATGTCCAATGTAAATCTGTCAAATTAAATTATTAAGTTTAGTTTAATCAAATTTAATTTATTCTGAGACCTTTAGGCATCTGATGCTCAGGCCGGGATAGGGTGGAGGAAATGATATTGAAAGATAGACAGCCAGGGCCTATTTCATGGATTTGGCTGGTATAACTGAAGGAAAATCTTCGGAAAACCTTAGTCAGGATGGTCGGCCGCTGAAATCCATCCCAGGATCTCCCGAAATTAAGCTTAGATAAATATTTTTGTTTAAAGATGCCTTTGCGCGATTTCGATCGAGATTGGTCGATATCATACCGAAAAGCGTCGTTTTTGTTCATGAAAGTCTATGAAATGGAAAGATAACATGTATTATACAAAAGTAACATGTATAAAACTTCTACCCGTTCCCTGCTTAAAGTTTAATGAAAATACCGTCTATATCACGACATTCATTGTCTTAGTTCGTAAAGTGCATATTTGACTAATAAATTGTGGCTGCCTGGCAGAATGACTAAGACAACGGACAGCAAATAACAAGGTTTCAGGTTCGAATCCACTCAAAGACAAGTACGAAAACTTTCAACTGTAACGAGAAAATAAGTAAACATCAGAAAATAATGGAATAAAGACAGGCTGCGATCAAGATCACATTAAAAAAAAAATACTGTAAAACAATGTAAACACCATCACTACAAACTTTTTAATACTGTTAAATATACGTTCAATATATTGTGGCTTGCCAGTAAAGTACTGTTGAATTGACGGTTTTTACGCTGTACGTCATATAATAATCAATTGCCAACTCGACTGCTAGTGTAAGAAAAGTATTTATTACAACTCTTTAAAGAGTTTACGTCAAGACTTTTCCTTTAATCTCTGCATATTTATACCTTAGTTCCACTTTACTAGCTATACCTACCAAGTACATTGTTGCGCTCTTTTTGGACGTTGTAGCTGTCCCAATTCCTTGTGGTAGTAAGTAATGCAATAAGTCAATGAAACAGTTTCTCAAGAATACTATATCACACAGGTCTTGGCATTCACATCGATTGGCTGATGGGATTTACAGTGTCCGAACAACCTGTTCTACCTCATGTTCTCAATTGGATTGAAATCAGGTGTACTTGTCTACCATCGAAGTAGTGTGAACTTGCTGTGGAAGCATTCTATGACAGATTGCATTCCCCCGCTGGAAATAGCCTTTTTCCCTCTGCAAACGCAAGGTGCACGAAGAATATCATTTTTACACTTGCTGCCTCTCTGTTAAGCTCTACAATCCTACTAACAAGTTGTCTCTCGCCACTCTCGTGCACTATCTTACGATCAGAGAATGATGACCTTCTGCTCATTCATCCATTCATGATGCACTCATGGAACTGTAAGCTACGAGAAAGTCATCAGTGTCGCAGCTATTGAAATACTAACTGTCATTCGGACACTGGCAATCATATCCTTTTCAATGTCAGTGAGATCTATTATCTTACCCATTTCAGTAGTACCACACACAATACATTGAGAACACAACTGTCACAATGTGTATGGCCACAAGTGCTGCCATTTGGTGCTATCTCTTAGTCACATTCAGTCACATGTTCGACGGGGTTGATTCTAATTAACTGGGCACTCAGTGTAAAACTTCGAAAAAACAAATACGGTACAGCCTATCAGAACCAAATAATAGTCGTGTGACATCATGTTCAATGAGTTAAGGTAGAACCACAGACATACCTTGGTCTCTATAATAATAGCCTACTTTCGAATTGCCATTTGAATACTTGGTTCTCCGGTTCCTACGTGGCTATTTTCCTCATTGTGTTGGGTATTGAATCTACTGACGAACCGAAGTATAAATGCAGTGATCTATATACTCTCTACCGGTTTTCTAATGTTAAACGAATCTCTGCTTGTGCTTGTGGACAAGAAGAAAATGCTTTGTATTTTTCAACATAGGTGTTTTGACAACTCATGAAAAGAATAAAATAATAGTACATATTGTATAATGTTAAAACGACGAGGCGAAACACAGCTCCCACTCTTTCTAGCTTTTCCTTGAGTTCATTCAATCAAATTTTAATTAGATAATATTTTTATTGCCTTTGTAAATTAAGCATTCCGTAAATTGTTATTTAATTAATTACCTGGATAGGATATACAAGATAATTCTCTTGTTGACTTTTGTTTCTTTTTTAAGTAACTCAATGTTCTTTTCCTTGGACTTAATTAGCTTATCAGTTCTTTCATTTTTTATATTTCATAATAAACAAATCTTTTAAGACATCCTTTTACATAGACAAATAACAATCTTGTTAATTCAGTGCAAATAATTAGTTTTATAAGAAATGCATGAAAAGATTAGCATTAAAACAACAGCTAATTAAGTTCCTCTTTTCCTGGAACGATGGAAAGCCTTCTTAATATCTATTATTTTAAATTCTTTCTCTCTCACACAACACACACGCAGGCATTCATTCACAACGTAGTTGAGCTCCCCAGTACCAGGATTGTCGTATTCGTTGCATGGTGTGTGGCATATATCGAATCGTGTTTTCGGCAATCACCATTCCATCCTACAAATGTTCTCACGTGTTTTACCGTTGGGAGTGGGCGAGTCTCTTTATGTGACCCTAAAACCAAAAGTCGCAGAGTGTGATATCGAACAATCCCGTCGGTCAGCATAGAGTTCGTCCAATGGCGAACGGGACGAAGCGGTTTAGGCAATACGTTCTCATAAGACTTTTCGTTGCCTTTCATTGTATGTTCCGATGATGCACTTCATTGCATGTAATTACGCATTACCATGAGTATTCTAATTACGCATTTTTCCATGGCATCGAAGCTTTAATTCTTCTATTGATTGGGAGAAAACCATGGTTTTATATCTTTCTTAAGGTTATTTTACTACTTTATGATTATCATTAAAGTTACTGAAAGTTTAATAAACTGCTTATGCAATGTTGGACTTGCACAACGATTGAAAATATTTTCGATTTTACGAAGTAATTCATGTCTGATTTAAGTAGATGCAGTTGTAAGAGAAATTTATATCATTACTCTGGTATGGTCAAATAAGTTAATTCCTATTGAAAACCAAAGGAGATGAGATGCTTCTTGCCATTCTTTCAGATTACTTTCATCCTTTGTTCAATTGTTTTATTTTTATTTACCCTCCCAAAGCCGTACAGGTTTTTCTGTTTACTCGCTTAATTGCGTACATTTCTTCGAGGAAGAGATTTTCATGGAATCATTTGGTATATAAGGTGTTATAGATGGGCATCCTCGGTTGTGCAGTACAATTTATGTAGCTTAGTCTCAAGCCAACACATTTTTCTACGAGAACTCTCTGAACTTTGGCTGTTTCAAAGCACTAAATACAAAAATGTTAATTCAGCTCGATAGAATAGAGAATGTTTAACAGAAGTATTTACTTTTGTGCTTCGTATGTGTATGAAGCCCACTCTGGTTGCGCTTTAGTGCTTCCAAATATTAGGAACACACTTTTTGGAGCGGTGAAATTGGGTCCGATTCCGAGTGAATTCAATAATTAAACCTAATTAAATAAAAGTAAAGAATTTATGACTAGCTAACACAACGAACTTTAGCCTAACCTAGTTTTCACTGTTTTGACAGATACGGGGAAAGTACCTAAACTCCAGCAGTCCAGCCCTCACGGATAACTGATCAGGTATTTAGGAGAACACCGCAGAGCGTGTTGATATATTCATGTATACATTGCGAATATTGAAATAGGCCTAATAATTATTGCTAGATGGAACTTCAATGCATAAAAGAATTTTTAGGTAGATTTCGAAGAAAAATCTATATCTATCTATCTATCTATCTATCTATCTATCTATCTATCTATCTATATATATATATATATATATATATATACAA
>JAGDQP010022021.1:0-23450 GCA_022664845.1 Lepisma saccharinum
CTATTCTTGATAAGTCAGCTAAGTTCGTTAATGAGTAAAATCGGCCCAAGGGGGTTTTCGAGGGAGAGGGTTGAAATTTTGAGGGTTTATGTATATCAGCCCGTATGGAGTTAATAGGAAAAGTTTGTCTGCATAAATTATAGTACTCCCTAACAAGTTTACTGTGACACGAACAATTCAGGGGTTGTGGGGATACGAGTGAGGGTGGGGGTGGAAATTCGAAATTTTTTAAAACCATGTCTTGTGGGGTAACGTTGAAAAGCTCTTGATGATTAATCTATAAATCAATAACTAATTTCTGGATAGCACTCATATTTCGTTAGGGATATATAAGGTGGTGAGTTTCATTGGGCCTGTTAATTTTAATTATAATGTCACTGCATTCAGTTCTAATAACAAAAAGTTTGCACGGTAATTAGTTAACCTATTAGGGTAATTAGTTACCGTATTCATAATTTTATAATGAAAATAAAATGATAAAAGTATACTTACTTAATGTGTTTTATTCTGCACTTACCCCAATAAATTCAATCAAAAACACTCCGAAATCTACCTCAGCCTGTAGGCCTGCCGAAAGGATTTTTTTTTAAATAGTAGTAACCGTTTTCGAGATACGGTGCCTGCCATAGTCTAAAATCGACATTTTGTATCAAGACTATGAAGTTTTTTCAATAGGCAGCCTTACAAAAGAAATGATATCAGTACAAAAAACCCTTCGGAGTAAAGGGAAGAGTGACGCAAGAATTACACTAACAAAATAAATTATATCCATTTTGCAAGTGACCTTGATTGTGTCACTATGGCAGAAGGGAGGATACTAAATATCTTAATTTATTATTTTATTACAAGGGAAACAGTTCCACCATAGTGATACGAACGAAGTCACTCGCAAAATGGATATCACTTCTTTTGTGAGTAGAATGCTTGCTTCGCTCTTCTGTTTACTCCGAAGGGATTTTTGTACTGATTCATTATACGCTTATTTGTGCTTCTCTTATATAATTGGTTCCTTGCTTAAACACCATGCAAGGGGAAATTGTTTCTGTAGTGTGTTTGCAAGGTTGTGTTTATAAATTGAAAGGGGAATTCTTCGGACGGAGACAATAAAAACGTTGCTCGCTTTATAGAGTGCGGGAGCATGCGTAGTTTGAGTGCTACAGTCAGCAAATGAGAACGTGTCATCTTAAAAACTGTCGTAATATCTTGACAAATGATAGGTCGTCTTTACACATCACAATTAAAATTTTAGCCATAGATAATATTTGAACAAGATCGACCACACCCTAGGTGGTTTAGAGAATCACCCTACGTCAGAATTTCAGTGTCAAAATAATTAATACTGACCAATAGACTTGAG
The DNA here is from genome assembly GCA_022664845.1 of Lepisma saccharinum. Taxonomy (NCBI): domain Eukaryota; kingdom Metazoa; phylum Arthropoda; class Insecta; order Zygentoma; family Lepismatidae; genus Lepisma; species Lepisma saccharinum. The sequence continues at coordinate 1,358 of JAGDQP010022021.1, forward strand.
TAGAAACATCCTCTACACGATTACCATATTCGATTACTAGTCTCAGCCAAATGTATTAAATCTATACAGCTTGGTTAGCGATTTGACGAGTCGACAGTCTGACGTGGTTATTTGTCGAGATATAACGTCTTTTTTGACAATACCTAGCTTTCAAGTTACACATGATTTGTTTTCCTTCAAAAGTATTTCGTTTGCTGTGAGGAATTCTTTAATTTGTGATTATCAATTTCTTTGAATACCCATTATACCGTGTCAAACTCTGTAACAGATTAATAAAAAGACCAAAATAAAACTTTAAAACAACTTTATTTCTCCTTATTCTTCCAAATATATCTTTATCTTTCTATATTCCCTTATATGTAACTTTCATCGATGTCCTTTAGGGCATTCATTGCCAGTATTCCGTATGCAATCCGTGCTGAGGACATCTGCTATATTCAAAGTAATTGGTGATGATATTTGCAACAACAGTTGAGCAATATTTTCGATACCATCCTTTCCAAAACAGAAAATTTTCTCTCTCTCTCTCTCTCTCTCTCTCTCTCTCTCTCTCTCTCTCTCTGCAACTACATTGTTTTAGTTTCCTGTTTGTTTAGAAGATGTCACTGAAACATTTTGTTTTGTTATGCCAAATTACTCATAACTTGCTGAAAAGTTCACCAAAATATTTAATATTCTGTGAATACATATGATGCAGGCACGAAAAAGATTGCTACTATCTAACAATTAGTATTTATTGTTATCTCAATGCGTTTTGGTATAATATATTGCAGAGAATATTCTGATACAAAATTACTTCTACTACAGAAGATCATACTTGTTCATATCACAAGTATGATAGCGCATATCATGAAATTCCAAATTCATTTACAAAACATTGGTATGGAAACAAGCGTCATTAAATCTTAATTAATGTTGAAGGCACAACTGTGTCACAAAATCATTAATTTACTAATTGCAAGGTTGAAGATATTCGTTTTAAAAATAATCCTGAAACTTTGAAGTCACGTTGAAAGCAATGTATTTGACAGTACCAAATTATCCTAAGTTGACAAATATAAAATTAAAACTGAAAGAAGGACGTATGTTCTTTATAGTTACTACGGAATTAGTTGATTCTTTTTACATTGTTACGCTTTAGATATTCCAAACATAACCAAGACGGTAAAGAGTACACTTCAGCTCAGTCACGGATCCCCACCTTCTAATGATCCCGAGACGAAACGTAATTGCCGCATTTGTGAATAAATCTTCAAATCCTGCTACCATGGAGGCAGATGGGTTGGTTGGGAAAGACCGTTTGTAACAAGTGGCATTGCAAGTTCTCCGTAGTCCGTGAGCTCTGCACCGGATCCAAATTTCAACATGGTTCGGATTCCACCTAAATTGTTCCCATCCTTACAAGCTGTGCTCGATAAGGATGAAAATCAGAAATCAACTTAAGCATAAATACGAAAGGCCATATGAGACTCTGAGACCTGCCCTACATATTTGACATCAAAAATATTTTTTTAGGAGCAGTTTTTGTCACTACAGAGAATCTTCAGTTTCACAGGAATTAATATACCATGTGTGGTGTCCCTGAAATAAGGATGAGAACTTATCGCTCTGTATTTCAGTTTCACCTAATTGTAATGTTATTTAAATGGAATTGTCATCTGTCAAATTGCGTAAAGGCCATCAGTTAAATTCAAATATAATTTTTCACATAAACAAGTACACGAAACAACTAAAATGTTGCATTATAATCCACCTGCCAGAAAACGAAGAAGGTGTACGCTATGGGCCAAATGTGCTTCGTATGTATCCTACAAGTCTATCAAAGATAGAATATGACGCACACGAAGGGCGGCAGAAAGTAACAAGTGTCCTGTGCTAGTTTGATGACCCTTCAATTTAATTACAATTAAAATTTAGTTGAATTTACTAGTCTGTTCAATGCAAAAGTGTCTCAAAATTCGTTATTCCATGTATTTTCTGAATATGGAATTAACGTCAAAGTCATGGGCCTTAAAAATCATAATCCATCGTTGCTTGGGTTCGTCGGTTCGATACGAGCTAATGCTCTGTGGGCTTTGTGGTGGACAAACATCGTTCGAGTGGGTTTTGTAGGGGTACTCCCGTTTCCTGACACTTTCTTCATCCCATCATCAGCCATATGGCCTGAGCCAAAGTTATCTAAAAACCTTAAAATAAATTTCAATTTCAAAATATCAACAAACAAATATAAATCAAATTGAAACCAAATTAACGAAGTTGATTGATAACTCTAATTGTGTAGTTTATGAAACAAATCGTTAAATAACTGTTGAAAATGTCATATTACCATTAACGAAGATTGGAATGTGGCATACTTTCACTAGTCCACGTAGTTTCCTTGGGAAGAAATGAACGTTATACTAGTCTGGCAACACTGACAAACCATTATCACATTTCCAGTCCTAATAACCACGGTGTTGATTGAAAAAAACTCCCTGAAAGTCAGTAATTCCGCCAGAATAAGGCGGGAGTCACCCCCACATTCTCGAGTACCACCAAACTGAAAATCCTGGCGGAATCCCTGATGAGAGTACATTTTACTTTCATACATCATTTCTGCTTTATCACAAACTATTAATAGTATTTAACATTGTAAAGAGTAGCTTTTAGATTAAAACTTACCTCCCCTGTATCTCCAAAACGAATCCAACTTAAATCACGGTGTATAGGAGATCTATTCGCTTACTCCCACGTCCAGAGTTTTTTTTAGAAACGTTTGTTGTCTTACATGTGGTATGTATCAGATCCCCTTCCACGTAACTGACAAATTTTGCTTAAACTCTTAAGATTCAAACAGTCTGAAAAGGTTTTTAGTGAGAAAATAAACTAAAACATTCTTTTCAATTTTTTTCGCTATGACTGCTTCGACAAGTATTATTAATTATTTGTGGTACCATGTCTTACTATATCCTTACTATGTAGCTCCTGTGTTTAGTTTAACGTTGTCTTTGTTGATTTGATTTTGCATTCCTCTTGTTGGTTTAATGGTTACTTTTTCTTTGAGTTTGTTATTCTTTTTATGTTGCATTAGTATAGGAGTTTATACTTTGATGTCTGTTGGATTCTTTTCTAATTCTAATTATGCTTTACTTGGTGGGTTATGAGTTGTGTCACAAACTGTTTCTTGTGAGGTAAAGCCTTACTTTAATTTTGTTGTCTTTTGTTTTTTTTAGAGGTAGATATACAAAACGGGAGCTTTTCAGGTGGCGGTACGCGAGGTCGAGGAGTACGAGCTGGACATCTTAGCGTAACAACAAGTCAGGTGGGAGAGTCAAGATAGCATCTAATGATAACTGCATAGATACATTTTACAAGGAGATACAAAGATTGTTGGAACGCTTAACGATATATAATACGAAAATTGTGTTAGGTGATTTCAACACTAAGACAGGAAGGGAGGGAAAATATAGACCTACTATAGGCAAATACAGCCTTCACGAGAAGACCAACAACAATGGAGAAAGACTGATAACTTATCCGATCTCGAAAAATCTACCAGTAAAGTAGCACGTACTTTGAATACAAAGACATACACAAATACACATGGGTATATCGGTATGACAAAACGCTCAACCACATCGATCACGTATCAGTAGATCGAAGCAGACACACCAATATAATGATTGTTAGGTCTTACAGAGGAGCGGTAGTCGATACTGGCCATCAGTTAGTGATCACAAAAGCAAGGAAAAGTTATGTATCGCGAACAGAGAAAGTAAGGGATCAAAACAACTTAAATTCGAAGTTAAACGATTAAATAATTGAAGCGTAAAAGCAGACTACCAACTCGAAATCTCAAATAGATTTGAAATATTAGCCGACTCGAGTAGTAATAAAGATGAAATTAATAGTGAAATTCACGTAAGTCTTAGACGAGAACAAACACCACAAAAGAAGCATTGGTTTGATGAAGAATGCGTAAAACTTAATGTCGAACGAAAACAAGCAAGGCAACGATGGGTAATTAATAAACGCGAAGCAAATACCAACTACTACACTGCCACACTCGCGTTTAGAAAGAAAAAGCGACAACATCTGACGCAGAAGATTGAGGAAAACGGGAAGACAAATAACATACGAGATCTATACAAAGGGGTAAACTCGTTATGAAAGGGTTACCAGCCGAGGTTAGGGATGATTAGAAATGAACGCGGAGATCTGCAGGCGGATCCGACAAAAAATATCGATTTGTGGAAAAGTTATTTCAACAAACATCTCAATGTACACAACGGGGAAAGAACTGAGGAAACTGAATTCTATACCGCAGAACCGTGGATACTCGTACCTAGCGAGATCGAGGTCGAAATGTGGATAAAGAAATTTAAAAAAAATCACCGGGAATAGGCAATATTCCAGCCGAATTAATTAAAGCGGGAGGAACGGCACGAATCAAGAAACTGCAGAAACTGATAAACGTTATATGGAAAAGGGAGGAGCTTCCAAAACAATGGAAGACCTCAACAATAGTTCCGGCTTATAAAAAGGTGAAACATCGACTGTAATAATTACCGCGGAATCTCGTTACTCCCAACATGTTACAAAGTATTAAGTAATATTCTGTTAACACTCCTAAGTGTATACGTAGATGAAATAATTGGAGATCACCAATGTGGATTTAGAAGAAATAGATTCACGTTCAGATTTTTGCCTTGAGACAAATCTTAGAGAAAAATGGGAATAGAATGGAACTGGTCAACAGCTATTCATTGATTTTAAGGGGACTTATGATTCTATTAAAAGGGAAAGGCTATACAGTATCCTGGTACAAGTTGCAATTACGAAGAAACTTTTTGAACTTGTGAAAATGTGTCTCAGTGACCCCTTAAGCAGAGTACTGGTAAATAATAAATATCCGATAGTTTCAAAATTCGTAACGGATTGAAACAACGTAATGACTTGTCACCAGTACTGTTTAACTTTGCGTTAGGATATGCGATTTTAAAAATTAAAGGGGAGAAAAAGGGACAAAAAGACATTGAATGACTTGAATCAACTGTTGGTGTACGCGGATGATGTAGATTTAATAGGGGAAGAAATACAGGGACTACAAAGTAACACTGATGTCTTAGTAAAAGCGTACGATAAGATAGGTCTAATGTAAACATAGATAAAACAATATATATGATAAGAAGGCAAACACAGAGAACGAAGAAAATAAAATCATAATAATTAGGGATGAGACCATATAGACCATATAGAATTGGGAGCATACGTGAGGTCACGAAAGAAAGAAAAAGTCGGTTAGTATCGGGCAACGCATGTTTCCATTCAGTCCAAAAATTTCTTACTCCGCGATTACTATCAAGGTAATTGAAATTGAAAATGTACAGAACGGTTATTCTGCCGGTAATACTTTACGGTAACGAAAATTGGAGTACGACCCTAGCAGATGAACATACATTACGTGTGTTTGTAAATATGGTTTTGAAAGAGATAAACGGGCCGAAACGTTACGATATGACTGGAGAGTGGAGGAGACTGCATAATGAAGAACTTCACTGACTGTACGATTCACAGATGTTGTAAAAATAATGAAATCGAGACGACTTAGGTGCGCAGTCCATATAGCTCGGATGGGGGACAAACAAAGATTATATTCTATCCTGGTTGGAAGGCCGGATGGAAGGAGACCTTTTGGAAGACCGAGACGTCGTTGGGAGGACAATATTAGAAGAGATCTTGGAGAAGTAGGTGTTCGTGATGAAAACTGGCTTGATATTGCCCAGGATAGAATCCAATGGCGAACGCTTGTTACTGTGGCGATGAACTTGGGAGTTCCATAAGCCATAGAGTTAGTTAGTTAGTCATTTACTATATCTCAAAACGTCAAAGGAGACTGGAATCTACGCCAAACTCTAATTATTTTTAACAATAAATGAATTAGATCTACGATTCTACTAACAATTGCAAAGGCTCCTGTCCTTTCATAGAATTTTAGCCGCGTAAGGATTACTTTTTACAAAATACCTCTGCTTATACACACCATTATTTGCTATTGAATTTGGCTCTACCCCATAGAGAAACGCTTAATTTCATATATTAAGGAATTTTGATGTAAGTAGGCAGGGGTAAGCCCCTTTCCCCCTTCTCTTAAAGAAAATTACCTCTGCACGTACAACAAAATTCGCTATTAAATCTCGTCTTTCTCGTTAGAAAAAACTCTCGTTATGAACTATTAGCAAATTTTCATGTAAGTATAGGGTGACAAGTCCTCTCGAGCTACAACTTCCCTTTGTTCCTGCAAATACACTTTGATTACTTTGAAATAATAAGGTTTATTCCAAACCTCTAGTATGGTTACAAAGCGAACTACAGCTACAGCCATCTAGTGCTAGATCTAGAAACTAAATGTTCTGGTTAGGAAGATAGTACCTAGACTATCCGGCAGATGGAAGATTAGTCCGGACAACTGCAAAATCTCAAATGGCAACATGGTTCAAGTGACACCCCGTTCGATAGATCTTGGAAAATGACACAATGTACCGCAAAAAGATTTTGTATACGGGTCACAGGTTTCAAAATGGCCGCCGGAAATGGTGTTTTTTGCAGAGAAGTTTGCATTGTTCGTAGTATGAAAACACTTGGAGTGGAATGAATGGAACAAAACGTATAGTTCAAAATGGCAGTAGGACACATCGATTGGTGTTAGTATGGGGGCCCCAGGTGCCCCAATAATACTGCCCCGGGGGTCAACTGCAAAATGGCAACATAGGTCGAGTGACACCTCCTTCGATAGATCTTGGAAAAGGATACAATGTTCCCCCAAAACAGTCGTTATACCGGTCACCGGTTTCAAAATGTCTGCCAAACATGGATGTTGTTTCGAGAGATTGGAAAACTAGACGTACCGGTACAAGGAGTGAGAACGGACGTGGTCTTACTGTCCGAAAGCTCATACTGTATGCAATTACTGGGACCTGGACAGGATGGCAACGGAGAGACTGTTCTGACGTTATGCAAGTGTGCAGTACATTACATAGAGCAAGGGATTGTGGAAATTGTCCACAGTCTGTACAAAGACGTCGTTGAAACCTTGATTAGGAAGATTATGGATGGGTACAGCAAATTCAGTTCTGTATTTCGTTTTGAAGGTGACAGAAGGAAAAATGGTGGAGAAACAGAATTCTTTGGCGCTGCGCGGCGCAAGGTGGGAGTGGGGGGTGTAAGGTTGGAAAGTAACCTTGAAAGGATATGTCAGAACGTGCTGCATTGAACCTCACGAATCATTTTCTGTTGTGTATGATAACGAATTGCAACGACTGGACGTGTGATAAGGTAGTGGGCGTTATATGGATCGAATGACATGCCTATGATCGTGTAGTTCCAATGAATGTAGAGATCACTATGCTAGAGGAGATTTAGCATAGGAATCACCTGCCCCCTTCCACCCCAACACCATACACACACACACTAACGAGTATGCAAGAAAGCGTGTTGAAGTACCGGTTGTTCAGTGCTGCTATTTAACTTTGCTTTCGCCTATGCACATTGGGTGGGTGTATTGGAGTTATAAAGCGTTTGTTCTCTAATTTCACCTTCAGCACAGAACGCGATTGATTGCTACAGGTTGCTTGCAATATTCCTGAGGCGTGCTGTAACCAAACCAATATCAGTATCACGTTCTACTATTCAGTGTACCTGTGTTTCCTGATCTGATCTGCTGTGCTGCTGTCTGTGTCAAATACGGATATTCGAAAGCAGTGTAACGCAATTGCACTTGTCGGGTATGATACAGTGAACCTTGTTGTGGTGTGTTATTCATTTGACTTCGTCGTATCGGTCGCCGGTTCTCTGATATGCCGGTCTTCAGTAATGATCAAAAATTAGACACTCTTTTAATTTACGGTAAATGTCACGGAAATGCAACCACAGCTGTAGCACTGTATGCTGAACGCTATCCAGATCGGCGGTGTCTTTCACCTCGTACCATTGCCAACATCTGCACAAGCCTAATAGCAACAGGAAGCTGGGTTCCCAGAAAGCGTAAGCGTACACACACAGCAACGAACAATGCAAACGAAATTGGTGTTCTGGCTGCTGTAGCGCACAATCCGGAGATGATTGTACGACAGATTGAACGCGGCTCTGGAATAAGTCGCACCAGTGTGTGGCGAATTTTGCATAGGCATAAGTTTCATCCGTTTCATCTGTCACTTCACCACGAACTACACGGGAATGACTTCGAGTCCCGCATTGCATTCTGTCGTTTTGCACTTCAGCGTTTGCAAGGTAATCCTGCCTTCCTCAGTATTATTTTGTATACGGATGAAGCTTCGTTTACCAATCATGGTCATGTGAATCTCCGGAACATGCACTACTGGTCCATGGATAATCCGCACTGGCTTCGCACGGTTGCTCATCAACGACAGTGGAGTGTCAACGTGCGATGCGGTATTATTGGTACTCGTATTGTAGGCCCGTATTTTTATCAGGGTACATTATACGGACAGCGATATGCATCCTTTCTGCAAGACACTGCCGCTTCTCATGGAAGACCTGGATTTGTAAACGCGTCGATCAATGTGGTACCAACATGATGGGTGCCCCGCAAACTTTGCACATGTCTCCAGAGCAACTCTAAGTTCGCGATTTCCCAACAAGTGGATAGGACGAAGGGGTCCTGTGCCATGGCCAGCTCGGTCTCCCGATTTGAAGCCGATGGACTTCTTTCTCTGGGGCGCAGTGAAAGATAGAGTATATCAGGATAACGACAAGCGAGAACGTATTGCAGCGGCATGTGCGGCGATATCTGTAGAAAGACTACAATCTGTCCAACGCTCTCTTATTCCCCGTCTTCAAAAGTGTATTGATACCAACGGTGGGCACTTCGAACATCTGCTGAAGTGATGCGGTTTCTTCAGGTAAGATATTACTACTTCTTTGTATGTGCCTTTTTCGTGCTGGCTCTCATGTAAAAAAACATGGAGCTTCTGTCGACTATAGGCCACTACTGGTTGTGTTTGGAACGTATAATCACGTCCGTTCTTACTCCTTGTACCGATACGTCTAGATTTCCGTTCGCTCGAAACAACATCCATTTTTGGGAGCCATTTGAAACCGGTGACCCGTATACAAAATGTTGTTGCGGAACATTGTGTCAATTTCCAAGATTTATCGAACGACCCATGTTGGCATTTGAAATTTTGCAGTTGACCCTCTGGGCCCTGTGATGGGGGCCCTGGCACCCTTTGCTTTTTACGGAATTTTATCAGCCCCCGACATGGCTACATTCCTGCAACCAACTTTGTCACATTTTCTTTCATTTCGAATCTATTTGCGGTCGTAGCGTTACGTGCGACACCCTGTATAGATTGATAAGACTACAATATAGATTGTTAAGACTACAATTCTATATAGATTGTTAAGACTACAATTCTATATAGATTGTTAAGACTACAATTCTATATAGATTATTAAGACTACAATTCTATATAGATTGTTAAGACAACAATTCAATATAGATTATTAAGACTACAATTCTATATAGATTGTTAAGAGTACATTTCTGTATCGATGGTTAAGACTACAATTCTATATAGATTGTTAAGACTACAATTCTGTATAGATGGTTAAGACTACAATTCTATATAGATTGTTAAGACTACAATTCTATATAATTGTTAAGACAACAATTCAATATAGATTATTAAGACTACAATTCAATATAGATTGTTAAGAGTACATTTCTGTATAGATGGTTAAGACTACAATTCTATATAGATTGTCAAGACTACAATTCTGTATAGATGGTTAAGACTACAATTCTATATTGATTGTTAAGACTACAATTCTGTATAGATTGTTAAGAGTACAATTCTATATAGATTATTAAGACTACAATTCTATATAGATTGTTAAGACTACAATTTTATATAGATTATTAAGACTACAATTCTATATAGATTGTTAAGACTACAATTCTGTATAGATTGTTAAAACTACAATGCTATATATATTGTTAAGACTACAATTCTATATAGATTGTTAAGACTATAATTCTGTATAGATTGTTAAGACTACAATGCTGTATATATTATTAAGACTACAATTCTATATAGATTGTTAAGACTACAATTCTATATATATTGTTAAGACTACAATTCTGTATAGATTGTTAAGACAACAATTCAATATAGATTATTAAGACTACAATTCTATATAGATTGTTAAGACTACAATTCTATATATATTGTTAAGACTACAATTCTATATATATTGTTAAGACTACAATTCTATATAGATTGTTAAGACAACAATTCAATATAGATTATTAAAACTACTATTCTATATAGATGGTTAATACATTTCTGTATAGATGGTTAAGGCTACAATTCTATATAGATTATTAAGACTACAATTCTATATAGATTGTTAAGACAACAATTCAATATAGATTATTAAGACTACAATTCTATATAGATTGTTAAGACTACAATTCTGTATAGATTGTTAAGACTACAATGCTATATATATTGTTAAGACTACAATTCTATAGAGATTGTTGAGACTACAATTCTATATATATTGTTAAGACTACAATGCTATATATATTGTTAAGACTACAATTCTATATAGATTGTTGAGACTACAATTCTATATATATTGTTAAGACTACAATTCTATATTGATTGTTAGACTACAATTATATATATAGATTGGTTAAGTCTACAATTCTATATAGATTGTTACGACTACAATTCTATATAGATTATTAAGACTACAATTCTATATAGATTTTTAAGATTACAATTCTATATAGATTGTTAAGATAACAATTCTATATAGATTGTTAAGTCTACAATTCTATATATATAGTTAGGAAAATCATGTGGACCTCCCAACCATGCTCACACATCGACGGCCAAACCGAATATTCACAGCTCCAGAGTCATGCTCTGTATTTGGTGGGACCAGCTCGGTATAGTGCATTATAAACCGTCTGAAGTAGTCACAGGCTATCTGTATCGAAAGCAATTATTGCGTTTAATCCGAGCATTGAAAGACAAACGGCTGCAATACAACGAGAGACACGATAAAGTCATTGTTCAGCATGACAATGCTAGACTCCATGTCGCAAGGTCGGTCAAAACATACTTGGAAACGTTGAAATGGATGTTACATACCCAAAACGCCGTATTCTCCATACATTGCTCCCTCTGACTCTCACTTGTCTCGATCAATGGCACACGGCCTGGCTGACCAGCACTTCCGTTCTGATGACGAAATCAAAGAAAGGATCGATACGTGGATCGCGTCAAAAGATGAGAAGTTTTTCGACGCAGGATTCGTGCACTTCTCGAAAGATGGGAGAAAATAGTTGCCAGCGATGGAGAATATTTTGAATCGTAAATATATAACCAATTTTTGACAAAGCCTGGAATTTAGGGAAAAAACGGAAGCAAAGTTGTACACCTAGGCGGAAGATCCGGATGAGCTAAATGTTACGAACGAAAAAAATGTACAAATATTGAAAAATCTTAAACCAAAAAAGGCTCGAGGTCCAGACCATGTAAAAAATGAAATATTTAAAATAATTTCAGACATATGGATTCCATATCTAACCAGGCTATTCAATGAATGTGTAAGCCAAGAAGTGTTTCTTGACCCATGGAAAGAAGCTAATTTAATAATATTACTTAAAGAAGAGGACAAAGATAAACAAAATCCCAAGTCATATAGACCGAGTTGTTTGCTTAATACTATTAGCAACATTTTCGAGAAAATACTAGCAACGAAAATAAATGAAAAAAGGAAAGATCTAGTAAATTGCAGATTACAGTTTGGATTTCGTCCAGGAAAATTTACGGAGGACGAGATCAATGAGTTGTGCAATAGCATCTACATGTTAAAAAGTGGCAACTGTAAATATGTAATTGGAATATTCTTCGACATCATGGGAGCGTTCAATAACTTATGGTGGTTTTCAATAATAGAGGAATTAAAGAAAATCAAATTACATAATAAATTGTGCAAAGTCGATAAGAACTACTTTGTGAAAAGAATAACAAAGGTATCAACAGCGGACGGTGTCGTGGCTCAAACGCCGACTAAAGGTTGCCCGCAGGGTTCAGTGTTGGGTCCGGTATTCTCGGACTTAGCCTTCCAGCCGTGTTTGGAAGTGCTGGATGGTATGTTAAGTTTAAAGACTGGTGGGATATGTCGACGACCTGGCGGTCGGGATCAAAGGTAGCAGTTGCCTGGAGTTGCAAACCAAGGCAAGCGAAGTGACTAAAGGATTGACATCATGGTGTAAGGAAAAGAAATTAACAATATCATCGGGTAAGACAAGATACGTACTATTTAAGGAAAATCTAAATTTCAATATAGGTACAATTATCAAAGTGAATAATAAATACAGTAAAAAGACAAAGGCATGTAAAATATCTCGGATTAACATTGGACGAAAAATTAAATTTTAGAGAACATACAACCCAATTTAAGAACAAAGCAATAAAAATCTCACACAAATTGCTAAGAATCGCAACAAACGAGTTAAAAATTCCAATTAAAATAATAAGAACTTACCACGATGTCATTATAAGATCTATTGTAGGCTATGCAGGCAGCGTTTGGAGCCACAGACTAGAAGACATCCAGCGATGGAAATTATTTTCAATCGTAAATGTATAGTAAGTTTTTGACAATAAAGCCTTGATTGTCGAAAAAACAGCATAAGCAAAGTTCTAAACCTTTTATATTATTATGACTACAATAATATATATATATATATATATATAGTTATTAGGACTACAATAATATATATATATATATATATATATATATATATATATATATATATAATTAAGACTACCATATCGATTGTTATGACTACAATATAGATTGTTAAGGCTAACATATCGTTTGATAAGACTACCATATACATCGTTAAGACTGCAATATTGATTGTTAAGACTACCATCTCGATTAAGATTTAAATATAGGTTAAGACAACAATATAGGTTGCTAAGTCTACAATATAGGTTCAAAGGACTACAATACATGTTATTAAGAATATCATATCAATTGCTAAGACCACAGTCATATAGAGTGTTATGTCTACCATATCGATTGATAAGACTACCATATCGATTGATAAAACTACAATATCGAATGTTAGGAATACCATATCGATTGTTAAGACTAGAATATAGATTGTTAACACTACAATATTTTTATTGTTAAGACAATAAATAATATGTATATTGTTAAGAATACAATATAGATTGTTAAGACTACCATATGGATTCTTAAGACAACCATATCGATTGTTAAGTCTACAATATCGATTGTTAAGACCACAATATAGATTGTTAGCACTAGAATGTAGATTGGTAGGACTACATTATTGATTGTTAATACCAGAATACATTATATTTAAGAATACGATAGTTTTAACAATCTATATTGTAGTCTTAAAAATCTATTCTGTAGTCTTAACAACCAATATTGTAGCCTTAATAACCTATATTGTAGTCTCAACAACCTGTATTGTAGTCTTAACAACTTATACTGTAGTCTTAACAGCCGAGTTTGTAGTCCTAACAATTTATATTGTAGTCTTAACAACCTATGATGTATTATTAACATTCTATATTGTAGTCTGAACAATCTATATTGTAGTCTTAAAATCTATATGGTTGTCTTAACAACCTTTATTGTAGTTTTAACAACTTATATTGTAGTGTTAACAATCGATATGGTAGTCTTTAAATCGATATGTTATTTTTAACAATCGATATTTTTGTCTCAGCAATGAATATAGTGGTTTCAACAATCGATATGTAAATCTTAACAATCGATATGATCGTCTTAACAATCGATATGGTAGTATTAACAATCGATATGGTAGCCTTAACAACGTATATGGTAGTTTTAGCAACGCTTATTGTAGTCTTAACAATCTACATTGTAGTCTTAAAAGTCTATTAAAGTAGTTTTAATATTATTTACTGCAGTCTTATAAATCTATATTGTAGTCTGAACAATTTATATTGTAGTCTGAACAATTTATATTGTAGTCTGAACAATTGATATGGTATTCTTAACAACCGATATGGTAGTCTTAACTATCGATATTGTCGTCTTAACAATCGATATGGTAGTCTTAACAATCGATATATAAGTCTTAACAATTTATATGCTAGCCTTAACAATTTATACGGTAGTGTTAACAATCGATATGATAGTTTTAACAATTTATATGGTAATCTTTACGATCTATATTGTAGTCTTAACAAACTTTATTGCAGTCTTAGCAATCTATATATTGCAGTCTCAACAATCGGTATTGTTGTCTTAACAATCTATATTGTACTTAACAATCTATATTTTAGTCTTAGAAATCTATGCTGTAGTCTTAACAATCGATATGGTAGTCTTAGCAATCGATATTATAGTTTTAACAATCGCTATGGTAGTCTTAACAATCGATATGGTATTTTTAACAATCGATATGGTACACTTAACAACCTGTACTGTAGTCTTAACAACCTATATTGTAGTCCTAACATATTATATTGTAGTGTTAACAATCCATAATGTATTCCTAACAATCTGTATTGTAGCCTTAACAACCTATTGTGTAGTCTTAAGCTATATTGTTGTCTTAACAACCTATATCGTAGTCTTAACAATTGATATGGTAGACTTAAGAATCGATATGGTAGTCTTAACAACTCATATTGTTGTCTTAACAACCTAACTTGTAGTCCTATCAATCAATATTGTAGTCTTAACAATCTATATTGTAGTCTTAACAATATATATTGTAGTTTTAACAATTGATATGGTAGTCTTTACAATCGATATTGTAGTCTTAATAATGTATATGGTAGTCTTAATAACCTATATTGTAGTCTCAACAATTTATATTATAGTCTTAACAATCTATATTGTATTCTTAATTGTCTATAATTTAGCCTTATAAATCGATATGGTAGTCTGAACAATCGATATTGTAGTCAACAATCGATATGGTAGTTTTAACAATTGATATGGTGGTATTAATAATCGATATGGTAGTTTTAACAACCGATATGGTAGTCTTAAAAAACGATATGGTTGATAGTCTTAACAATAGATATATTAGTTTTAATAATTTATATGCTATCCTTAACAATTTATACTGTAGTCTTAACATTCGATATGGTAATCTTAACAATTTATATGGTAGTGTTAGCAATCTATATTGTAGTCTTAGCAGTCGATGTGGTAGACTTAGCAATCGATATTGTAGTCAACAATCGATATGGTAGTTTTGACAATCGATATGGTGGTCCTAACAATCGATATGTTAATTTTAACAACCGATATGGTAGTTTTAACAACCGATATGGTAGTCTTAAAAACCGATATGGTAGTCTTAACAATCGATATATTAGCTTCAACAATTTATTTGCTGTCCTTAACAATTTATACTGTAGTCTTAACATTCGATATGGTAATCTTAACAATTTATATGGTAGTGTTAGTAATCTATATTGTAGTCTTAAGAGTCGATATGGTAGTCTTAACAATCGATATGGTAGACTTAACAATCGATATGGTAGACTTAACTACTGGAGCTAGAAATAGAGAATTTTGCATGAACATGTAGGACCATGAGTAGGTAAAGGGAAAGATCTGAAATTTAAAAAAGTCGCCATCTTTGATCCAAAATGGCCGCTAAACGCATTGTTGTATAGAATAGAGAGCTTAAACGGCTGGGGACTATTGAATTGAAATGTGGTACGAAGGTACATTATTGGTTGCAGGTTATAAAAATATTTTCAAATTTTGTGAAAGTCGCAATCTTAAATCCAAAATGCCCGCCAAACCCATTATTGTGTAGAATACACAGCCTAAAGTACTGGAACTATTGATATGAAATGTGGTATAGAGGTACATTATCAATTGTGTGTTAGGAAACTATAACACAATGTACCCAAAGACGCCATCTGTGATCCAAAATGGCGAACTTAAAAATCAATTTTCCAGAACGTTTTGAGATAGAGATACGAAATTTGGTATGAAGGTGTATCATAAATAGTAGTATTAGCAAAATAATACAACATTTTGGGAACGTCGTCATCTCGGATTCAAAATGGCCGCCCAAATATTTTTTAACACCTTTTGAGGTAGGTAATTGAAATTTTACATGAAGTTGTACCTTCATAACTAGCTCACGACAATATAATGAAACATTATACAAATCGCCATCTTTAGTCCAAAATAGCCGTCCGAAAACATATTATAAACTACTAATGCTAGATAAACCTAATTTGGTATGAAGGTGTACCATGACGAGTAGGTAAAAAAATAGTGAAACCGCCCATATGTGGGCGCAGCCCCCCCCCCCCAGGTGGATGGTATATTTGTACCATGGAGTCGGCAGGAGAGAATCTCTGTTTACGATAAAGGGGGACGCAGTCCCCAAACCTTGATGTTGGGATCGCAGCTCCTACGGGGGCTGGGGGTAGCGCCCACACCGAAGGAAAGCGAGTCCACATACTATATAGCCCCATGGTATACTGACTGACTGACTGATTCACTCATCCATATAAATTCACAGGCCAAACTTCTGGAGATAAAAACACCAAATTTAGTATGTAGGTGCAGGACCATTAGTAGTTAAAGGAAAAGATACGATATTTTGAAAAGACGCCATCTTGGATCCAAAATGGCCGCCAAACATTGTTTTATAGAATAGAGAGCTTAAACGGCTGGGGCTATTGAATTGAAATTTGGTATTAAGGTACATTATCGCTAGTAGGTTACGAAAATATTTTCAAATTTTGAAGAAGTTGCCATTTTCGATCCAAAATGGCCGCCAAACCCATTGTTAGATAGGATACACAACCTAAACTACTGGGTTATCGAAATGAATTTTCGTATGGAGGTACATTATCAATCGTAGGTTGAAATAATATTACACAATTTACCCAAAGACGCCATCTTAGATCCAAAATGGCGTACCTTAAAACTGCATTTTCCACAACATAAGAGTTAGAGATACGAAATCTTGGTATGAAGTTGTTTTATGATGAGCATTTTAGGAAAATGTTACAAAAATTTAGAAACGTCACCATCTTGGATTCAAATTGGTCACCCAAATATTAATGTTTAACAGCGTTCGAGCTAGGTAATAGAATTTTTACATGGTGTACCTTTACACGTAGGTCACGACAATATAGTAAAACATTAAAGAAGTCGCTATCTTTAATCCAAAATGGCCGCCCGAAAACACATATTATAAACCACTAAGCCTAGAGAAACGAAATTTTCTATGAAGGCGTACCATGACGAGTAGGTCACAAAAATAGTGAAAACACCTCATATGGGGGCGCAGCCCACCTGGTGGGTGGTATATTTGTACCATGGGGTCGGCCAGAGAGTCTCTGTTTACGATAAAGGGGGGCGCAGCTCCCCAAACTCTGATGTTGGGAGCCCAGCTCCCACTGAGATATGTGGACAGTGACCCCAGCGAAGCAAAGCGAGTCAAGAATATATACCCGTTTGGAAAATCTGAAAATCAGGTGAAGGAAACGAAAATTTAAAAAAATAATTTTGAACAATTTCTTTATTTGCAACAGTATCTTAAAAACTCAAACTGTTCTAGAATCTGCGTATATAGTTAAGACATTCAAGCTAAATATTGCATATTAATAATCTTATACATTTAGATTGTATTGGATAGAGAGGTGCTACTATATTTACACACAAAATAAACAAATATCAGTAACTCTTCTGCTGGTGCTGTCAGTAATGCATCTTAAATTTCATACAGAATGTTCTTATCCAATAAAGGCCGGTATTGATTGTAGTAGCTAGACACCTTCTTCCCAATTCAAGGTATTAAAAAATAGAATTTCAGGCGACTTAGCTTACGGAGAAACAGAGCATGAAATATGTAGTGGATTGAGAGAAGATGATCTAGTAGTCATTATCGAGTTAATAATGAAAGAAACAGAACGTAAAATCTTTGCACAAATGTATTTTGAACTTCATGTTATATGTGAAATAAAAATAGTTCTTTAACGTATGACATGCATTTTATTGAACATGTACCGAACAGCCATAGCATAGTAAGCAGATTGTTGGCTTCGAATTCAATAGGTTATCGCTCCTTTCTAGATCCCTGCGGTGGCCATCCTGATTTAGTTTATTCCTGGTTGTCCTACGCAAGATAATGCTAATGCTCGTATGATGCTTCGAAAAGAGGTCCTATTGGGCTTCTTTCCTACATCCTTTCTCTCCTAAAGTGAACAACGCTCCTAAACTCGCTCCTAAACTGAACCCAGCCATAGCTGCCTGAAGGCCATATATTGCATCCTAATTCTATTAAACACGCGTGCAAACTACCAATTACATAATGACCTTCTATGACTACTTAATATACAAGAAAAGTAGTTTTAAAAAATCAGTGTCTAACCAGAAAACAATGAAAACAGTCATTTAAAGCGAAGTATTAGGTACTAGGCATCTTTCCCTACCCTTCGGGGTAACACACCAATTCTACTGTTTTCCGCCACACACATCACTTCTTTTTATAATTCTCTTATCCTACCTTCCAGTGTTAACCATCCTTCCCCGATAGGCACCTTCACCCTCAAATGACTCTATGCAATTCGCTAAAACCTCTGAATTTTAAAACATTTTACCCTAACACTTATTAGAAACATTGGGTATAACCTACATTAGCTGACGACACAATTTAAGGAAAATTTGATTTCTAATGTTCGGAATCAAAAGCAATACCTACTGCTATGTGATCATTACCCAATGGTAATGTTTTTTTACCGTCAACCGAATATGCAAGTGTCAAAATTCTCCAAAGAAAAACACCTTTAAACTTATTTTACCTCGATTAAAAAAGTGTATAACTTAAGTGCTTGAAACATAGATTATGAATTTTATCACTCGCATCTAGTGTTGGAGTCAGAAAGAAGAAAACAGTTGATAGGAATAGGAAGTTAGTCAAACATATTTCATTGTTAATGAAAAGTTCATCAATTAAATTTGTGTTATAACTAAGACAGAAATAAAACAGATAAAGATAAGAGAAAATGAATTTTATGGGCGGACAGAAATAAACCAATTAATAATAATAATAATAAATATTCTTTTTCTCGCTCCTTTAGAAATATTGAAAAAACGTCAAAGATCCCATCGTCACCAGAATGTATAAGAAAACCTCGAAGAGAATGTGGAAGATGGCTTCCACACCAGAATGTATTTACAAAACTTGAAAGTCAATGATGACATCACCATAATGTATTTACAAACATCGATGGGAACGTTGAGGTTGAACATTTAAAACGGCTTTTATATCCGAATTTATTGCCTAGATTTTATAAAAGCTTTTTTTAAATATCATATATTCTTCAACAAATGTATAAGCATTTGACTACTAATCGTAAATAAATTTTTCTCTTGATTACGAATATGTTAAAAAAAATATTAAACATGTTTATTTGTTTCAATGGTAATGGATACTACTTCCATGGGTTGTTGCCAAATTCAATGCTATTCATTGTCCACACTGAATACACGTTGAGAAAATTTTCGCAATAGACGACCACAAATCGATCGTATTTGTGTCAACGAAATAGATTTCGAAAATTATATAACGTCGTGTCAACTTATTTTTTACATTATCATGTTACACAATGACAATTGTTCACAAAAAAATTTGAGCTGTATATGTAACCCTCATTGTTTACGTTTTTAAGCCATCAGGGTCTTGGTGTAAAACTTTCAATTCGTCTGTGTCTTTACGAGATGAGCCATGATCGTAACAAGTTAATGCCGTCAAGGCGGCTAATGCGGTGCGGGATTATAGAAGGTTCGTTCAAATATAATTGGCCACTATTATCATTGTTTGCCGTATTAGTGCCCATACAATACTACTCAAGAAGCTGCAGTAGTAAAGGTTTCGTCGTGCCGGTATCATGAAGCCCTACTGAGTTAATATCACAGTGTTGCATTCTTAGTCATGTTTGATTAATCTTTGCGATTTAGAATTTATTTTTAGTGAACATGTACTATGTCTAATACAAAATTTTACGTTATATTCAATATCAATGTATTGAGTACCAACAAAGAGAATATTAACTTTAAAAAAACTTCCATTCGTGTTCAACCAGTAAGATCGGTAAACTATTTGTTGTTGCGAGAGAGCAAATAATGTATTCTAAACTTTGGATTTAGTTCATTTTCGTGCTAAAATTCCAAAGAAACTTCAATTTCTATCAAAGAATGGATTTGAAAGGCTTATTAAGTAACCGCTTCGAGAAGCAACTGCATTTCTGTGTAGTACAAATTATTAACATGTACTTTGCTCCATCTTCTGAAAAGACTATCAGTCGTATTATCAATAAATTGTTGGAACGTACAAAGGAAAAAATAATGTCATGTTTTTTATATATATTTAGTATGAGAGTATTTTGAAAGTAAAAAAAAAAATGTTTTTCTGTGTCACTTTCTAGTGAGTTTTTTACCGTTTTAAAGAACATAAAACGTTTACAGGAACTCACCCAAAAGACAAACCGATCCAGGATGCAAATTGATAAATTAGAATTAAAATATCGAAGTATATAATTTATTTTACATTCTCATTGTTGGTATAAAAAACGGGACAGCCCATAAGTTAATAATTTGTATGCAATTTGGACATTGTCGTTTATTTCATGTCATCAACTACACTGGATAAAAATACGAAATGAAGGGAATGCGTGAACAAACGTCTATGGTACATTTGGCGTGTATTTAAAAAAAACGGCAAGGAGGTTGAAACATCCAAGGGTTGGGTGGCGCTGGATGATGTAACATAGATTTTTTTGTTAGATCAATCCAACACCCTGGGTATTAGGGATCGGCAAAACGACTGTTTTTGTAGTTGTGATAGCAGTAAGTTCTATTTTAATTTTTTGTAAAAGCAATAGCAGTTAAAAATAACTGTTTAGGAAAAACCTTTCCAAATGGGTGTTATTTGTTCCCAACATAGAAATCAGTGTAAAAACACAATTTAAATTAACATATATATCTGTAGCTTGTTTTCTGTATAGAAAGTGTACTATTGCCGCTAGGACTTGGTAGAGTAGTTTGTATTATAACTGTCGGAAAATTATTGTGTCATTATCGATGCTTTTAGAGATTAAGCTACACATTCTTTTCGCGAATAATGAGTCACAATATGACTAAATGTTAATAGTTAGTTGAAATTCCCTCGATCAGACTAATAAAATACGTATTACTCAATAATTGCTTCGGATTGAATATATTTATGTGTTCTCGACACTTCTTGTCAAGATAAGAAAGAAAAGTTGGATAAAAATTCAACTGTTTTGTACTGGGTGTGAATTGAGCCCTTCGGTTGCCTATCGGGCCATGTCCATTCTTGTTGGAGAGACGGTTAATAGATTTAAATGGATCTGGAAGTTATTATCTTTCAGCTGACGAACGGGTTTAGACCTCGTTAAATATACTGAATGTTCAATCTCATCATCTGTATTAGCAACTCATGACGTGATGGATTAAACCACAGATATGAGCTCAGAACGTTCGTTCCTGTGAAATTTATTGAGTTGGACTTGGCCAGATAGGCA
Organism: Lepisma saccharinum; assembly: GCA_022664845.1. Lineage (NCBI taxonomy): Eukaryota > Metazoa > Arthropoda > Insecta > Zygentoma > Lepismatidae > Lepisma > Lepisma saccharinum. The sequence continues at coordinate 22,981 of JAGDQP010022021.1, forward strand.
ACTGAACGGCCCTTTCGATTGATGGTGAATGGAAAGTATTCCATTAAAAATGATAAGTAACAGTTTATCACAGCACTTCGGAATGTATTTCTTGTTATAAAATATTGCAAACAGGAATAATTAAGAAATAATGAGATACATACAACCCATACGAATATGCAAGTAATGCCTATCATAAAGAACATACCTGTAACTCGTTTGTATTAAGCTGTTCGAAGCTACGGTCTTTAGTAGCGTCACAGTTAATTCACCCAAATAGGATTTGATACGGAGGAAAAGCATACCGATTTCGAAGCATGCAAAATAATCTGTTTGTTTCATATGTTTTGGTTGTTTGTTGTTGTTTCAGTTCAAGAAAGAACTGTGAGAATTGTGCATGCAAGATGGTACTCATTTAACACACCTACTTTGTGACGTGTCATGATTTATCAACAAGAGAGAGAGAGAGAGAGAGAGAGAGAGAGAGAGAG
>JAGDQP010022022.1:2216-30978 GCA_022664845.1 Lepisma saccharinum
TTGCCAGCTCGCGCCAAGTTCCTTTGTTCCTGTTACATGCTGTCACCAAGGAACTTGGCTCATCCGTCTCCCATTTCACACCTTTTTAGGGCTAAAGAACTTGGCTCCACTTTTTGCACCTCTGGTGTTTTTGTTCAGATATGTATATACATTTCTCTTATTTGATTTGCTTATTTTTGAGTTACAAGTACAAATGTTTTGTCAGCTTTTGCTTAGTCAACTTTATTTACAATAACGGCTGCGGAATTATTATTAACGCAAAGTCTTTTATAAATCTTGAAAAAAAAAATGAATTTTCGTACATATTATAATAACGTACGAATTATACAAAATAATTTGAATCTTAAAGAAAAATCCAAATGTGATGTGTATGATTAGCAAAATTTGACACGGACATTACAAACTTTTTCTGTCTAATTCATTATTTCCTTTATGTACACCCAAATTCATAAAAAATGATTTATTGGTGCACTTTCCAAGTCCTAACATTCGATACAATTTTGAATTACTCACTCCGTTTGGTGTACTTGCACAGTACACTATTTTGTTGTCGCCGGATTTCACAAATTTGGGCCTCTGCTAAATTTTTCCGTTGGTCTTTATATTTGAATCTGAGTGTACAAATACATGAAATTCTTTACTGTCACGTAGTAAAGCTTTAAAGAGGTCATTTATTCATGTGTGTTTAAATTCATTGGAAACAATAATTTAATAAACCCCAGTAGCACACAACAAACGTGTTATGAACGTTGATTTTTGGTTTATTTCGTTCATTAACTTTTATCGGTTGAAAAAAATACGTTTTATTTTAAATCATATTTACACATAGACCTGATATTGTTGAAAAGATGTTGGTTCAACGTGCATTCAACTGTTATTTTCACCTATGGTATAGAGTTAGTTTCATGGGATTCTTTCTAATTAAATGAAATAAAATTTGTAGTTAAAAGTTAATAGAATGCCACTAACTACTATTTTCTGTCCTCATTTGCATGTTGAAAACACGTTGAATTTCAATCTATATTCCAAAGTAAATTTGATTTCGTTGATAGTATGTTAATGTGACGTGTTTGTAACTATTACATTGAACGGTGCCCTAGATTAATTTTCCAAGTTAATTGCATAAAAATTGTGTTTAATCCTTAACCAGGCGCGTGGGAGTAAATTTTATCCCCAGGTCGGTAAATTCATTTGTGCAGACTTTTGCCGCCCCAGTAGCACACATATGTCTCTTCGACGTTGATTTTAGGTTCATTTCGTTGATTAACAGTTATCGGTTTAAAAAAAAAAAAAATTATTTTTAAACATGTCATTGCGTTGATTAATACAACGTGTATTCAATATGTTATTTTCAGCTATGGTATAGATTTTGTTTAATGTGTTTCTTACTAATATTATGTCAAAGAAAATATAATTGAAACTAATTGAATGACACAAACTAATTTTTATGTTCTTATGTGCACGTTGAAAACAGATTGAATTTTAAATTATATTTCAACGAACATATAATTTAGTTAATAGGACGTTAATGTGACGTGTTTTCAACTTTCCTTTTCAAATATAACATAGATTTTGCTTTATATATGTTTTACTAAGGTGACATACTGTATTCCACTTACTGAGAAATACAAATTTAATAGTGCAGCGAATACCAGTATTAAAGAAAAAAAAATGCACATAACAAAGAAAAATGGAAAAATTCTTTATTCTTATCCTTACACGATGGTAAAACGACAGATCTGAATTTGTGGCGATTTCATTGGTCTGTGAACAATGAAGATTAAGACGATAACGAAACTTACTTGCAGTTGATGAGTTTTGTTTCGTAGATTAATTCAATGTTATAAACTTCAGAATAATTGAATTGATAATGTACGCAGTAAACATTGTTTCTTTAGACACATAAGCGAGTGACAGATATAAGAAAATAGTCGTGGTTTCTGATTTTTAAAAAAAAATTGTTTTAAAGAGTATAAGTCTTCAACTTTTACTGACCATAAATTTATTAATTTATTGCAATAGCGATACAATCTCACGACTCAGAATCACTTTTGAAACATCGAAATTTGTTACTGCCATAGAAATGTATTTCACTTTATTATTTTCTATTTTAAAACGTTGCTCTCAGTTAAGAGAAAACGTTGTCCTGGACTTATGCTCTTTTTTAGAAATATACGATTCAATTATTATTGTATCATTTGAAATGACATATAATAATATTATTTCTGTAAAAATGTCATTTCTAGGTGATGTGAGTGATAATGCTCTGCCTTTTCTTCCGTAGAAGTAGAGCAATATATATTTTTTTTCAGATACGAGGGTCACTCCAAAATAAGTGTACAGCATTTGTCTAAAATTTCAATTTTTATTGTACACTTTTGCTATTTTTACAGTTTATTGATACATCCTTTATGAAAAAAATTTCACTTTTCCACATAATCTTTGTTCCTTTCCACTGCCTTACGTCACCTCGGAACTAGGACCTGTATACATACCTCAGAAATCTGTACCGGCACGTCTGTTTAGCACACCAATTAAACAAACATTTTTCAACCCAAAATGCTTCAATATTCTGCATACACTTGCTTCTGCTATTTCCAGATGGAGTAACAATTCTTTCACTGTTACGCATCTGTCAGCCGAAAACATGTGAGCACGGTACAGATTGTCAGGAGATTGTTGCAGTGTGAAGTCTGTCGCTACAAAGAAGTTTCTGAATGTCTATTGTCACCAGATATTCTTCTTGCTCACCGACTAACTGTACTGCTGTCAACAGCGTCATCTTCATACACTTTTTCAATCGGTTGTGAATGTTTCCAATCAATTCGATCTCACAATACCGGAAATCTATAACAGAAAATCTATAGCAGCAGCCATCTTGAAGGAGTACTGGTATAGCACCACGCGTGGGAACGGGTTGAACTAAATTTTAATACAAGCGCTTCTATGAATTCTATAAATAACAAGTGTGTGAACTGACAATTGAGATTTTGAATGAATGCTGTACATTTCTTTTGAAGTAACCCTCACACATACATTAAAACAAAAAAATATATGGGAAGGCATACTGTGGCAAATAAATTAAATAATCTGTTTTGAGAATATTTAATTTATTCCTTCTATATTTTCCTCCTTCCTAACTTATTGAAAATCCCAACCTGTTTTCCTTATTATGGAATGGTAAAGGTCTATGGTTCATAAACCGTGTTTGCTAGAAGGGATATGAGACAACGGAAATGAATGTTAATTCTGTCTTGAGAATGAATTACATACATGTATAATGAAATCATGTCACTCAACAGGATTTGATGGTATTGATTGCAAAGCTATTTTGAAATGGGAACATATTGTTGTTGTAACAACAGTATTTTGGAAACCACGAAATTGAAGTTGGCTCCGGAATTATATCCTTTCAGAATTGATCAACAGGAAAGATGGACTCTTCTATCCTTAATTTCTAACCGCAAGATTCTTTATTTTCCCTAAAAATTAAAAGACGTAATTTGGATTGAAATAAACAACACGTGCAATCACTAATTCTCTGAAGATAACGCAATAATTAACGTCAAGTCGAAATTTCCAGAGGAAACGACGTCAATCCGAAAGTGCTTAAAATGCTATTCATATTTGTCTTGTTATGTCAGTGTGTGAATAGAAGACGAACGAGGAACATCGCAACTACCATAAGGTCAGATCTATTTCACCTACCTAGTAGACTTAGATCAGATTTTACTTAGTAGACTTAGAATACTTAGAACCATGTTTATCTACAATCCCCCATACCGAGACTGATATGGAGTGTTAGTATTTGTTTGCTTAAAATAATTCAGAATCTGTACAGCAATTATGTTTCATTCGCACTTTGCATTAAGAAATAATACTAGTTTGAAATTGTCTATTTTTGAGATGGAAATATTAGAAGTAGTTATAATAAACGTGTTAACGATATGGGAAGGACTAGAGTGAAGTTCTGGTACGAAATAATTGCAACAGTAAAGATATTTCTGGTCACAGGTTATACGGAACATAACGGCCTGCTTGTTAAGAAAAGTGACAATGGAAACTCTTGCTATGAGATTACTGAATCGTAAGATGACTTTGGCTATAAGTGATGATACAATTACTCTTGTTTAAATATGCGTCCCTCACTCTCTCTCTCTCTCTCTCTCTCTCTCTGTTAAATCTATTAGATCGATCCTGATTCTCTTATTCTGTGTTAGTAATGTAAGTTATATCTTGAGAGACTGAGTATTCTAGAATTTGGATATTGTAAATTAATTATTAATGTGAATCTTATTTGTATGTAACGAAAGAAAATATCACTATTTACAAGTTCCCTTAAATGGATTGAGAGCTTTGCCTCACGAAGGTCGTTCAGTAGCTCTCCAAAGTAAATAAAATAACCATTATATACATAAATTGATCATGGAATATAGTTACAAAATATTTCCATGTGCTACAATACGAAATGCTAACATTCACAACATTAAAAATATACGGTATGTTGACGATGTACCACTTATATATACACATGTGCGATATACTGATGATATACTACCCATCAATATGTTGACGATGTACTAATTATACAAATCGTGCACACATAAAAAGATATATTAATTGATCAAAGAGATAAACTGAAAGATAATCACATCATGCAGTCTAAACGCCAAGAAGAAACATGAACAAGAAGAAGTACGTTTAGTATTCATTTTCTGGTATTTAGCAAATCTTTGACATAAATAACGTTGTTTGGAAAGGCACTTTTGGCCTTAGGAGCTGACACTGAAAAGGAAGTCTGACTTAGGCCAGACATTAATTTTGTTTTATGACAAACCATATTAAGTTTAAACTAATTTCGTTTAGCATGATTTTGTATTTTTGTAGTTATGAAATAGTTTAAACGTTTCTTTATTTTTCTTTCACTTTGATTTTTTTTGTTAGTTTCAGCAACCTTCGTTAAGAATTTAAAGATGAATGTAGAAACCCTTGACTAGTATACTCGGGTTTGATCCAACATTTTCAAGAAAAATCTTACCGCTTGTGTTTTCCATAACACCAGTTTCCTCAAGATATAGGCCTCCATATAAGAAGTTGAAATGTTGCTATGGTGTTATTTATAGTTTCATCATTTTCCGTAATGCCAGACTGACACAAGTTAAATATAAACTTTCTTTATATTATGCACAGCACAAGACAAGCTGAAACAGCTTGAGTTTTGGCTTAACTAATCTTTTTCTTTTTAGTTTGTACCATAGTTCTTTGTTCCTCGTACTTGAACGGTACATAACAATGCATGATTTGCGTTGATAGGCTATCTTGTATGCATGTATGTCCGCATAAAGATGACATAAGAGTGACACTGAGGGTAGAGAATAGCAAGAGAAAAGCCGTTTGTAAGATAAGGATTGGAATGTCTCATCAGAAAATTGGTCATAAACGTCATGAGCTTATTGGAACCATGCCTCGTTCCTACTTTTCTTTTATCGCTATTGGAGCAATTTGTCTTCTAGCTTCGTCTTTTTCAAGAATCCTCTCTTTTGTCTTTATTCTTTTTGTTACCGTGGAAGATCGATAGCAAAAATTCACTTTTTAGCTTTTTCTGCTCCCTCCTCGTTCAAAACATAATTCATAGTTTTATCACTAGATGGAAGCACATGGAAGTAAGCAGAGCCCTCTTGTTTTGCGTTTTTATTTTCTCGACTCATTTTAAATGATGTTGGAAAAAAAAAAAGGGAACAACTAAAACCTGTCTGTAAAGAAGATGTGGGCTGGTGAAGTGGTATTCCGGAATCTCGTTTTAATGTTGATACAATAGGTTTCCTAGACAACGAAATAATTACGTTCCCCTGCACACTGAAAGCACATTTATTTGTTTTCCTTCCCAGAGACCACGGATGTTAATACTTGCAAGGTAAGTACTTGGATATTAAAAGAGACAGACAGACACACACACACACACACACACACAGAGAGAGAGAGAGAGAGAGAGAGAGAAAGATAAAGAGAAAGAGAGATTGGGAGAGGAGGCAGATTAGAAAAAGAAGCGTATTAATCTGAACTGTGAGTAAATTGAACATAAGAGCAAACTAGGTTGTAATCATTTACCTAGTGAAACCTGATTTCCTTTAAATTATTGATGTTAAGGACCCTATCTGATCGAATTACCATCATATTTCATATTTTTTTTACCATAAAAAGGAGAAGAAATTGTTTATTTATTTATTCTCAACACAACAGGCTTTATAGCCCAATTAGAGTGTCGATATTTACAATGCTCATTTACAGACATTTTTATTGCAATATTTCTAAATGCTTTGGAAGAAGAACATATATCCAATGAAAGTTCTACATTTCATTGTGGGTAGTACATATTCTCCAGTCACTTGTCTGTCTGTTCTGTTCTTTTTTAGGTAAAGAATTTAAGAGTTGAAGGAAAGAACACCAATACTAAATTTTATATGCTGTTAACCTCGCTAATAGCAGGGATTCATCCAAGATTTTTGTCAAGGGGGGCGCGGGTCTGAAGAATAGACCAGGGATCTTTTCGATATTTTCCTGCTAAATTAATATTTTAATTATAAATGTATCATATTTTCCTGCTTATTACTAAGTTTTATCGTGGAATATGAATTCGGTATCCGAAAAAAAAATGATATTTTCAGACAAATTAGATTTATCAACTAACATTAAAGCTTTCTCTGAGGTAAATTGTTGAAAACATGCTATAAAAATAATAAAAAACTTTTTAAAGACACACTTTACTTAAACAATTCGTACAAAAATAAAAAAAAATGTTTATGCATGACAAAAACGCAAACTCATGAGTGACTAGCATGAGTGACTCTCTCATATACAGTCACTTTAATAAATATTCTTCAATTGGCGTGCCCCAAGATTTTCTTTTTAGTCATGCATAAACAAAATTATTTTTTACTTTTTAGTACGAATTGTTTACAAAAAGTATGTCTTTAAAAAGGTTTCATTATTATTTTTAGTTATTTCGCTGTTCCGATACTTTTTTTTTCAACTTATTGTTTTGTGACCCAAATCCTAAAGTGTTCTACAACCAGTGAAACGCAAGGATAAAGAAGTCCATATTAAAATATGGTTTAAACATATATAGAAATATATGAAAGTAACAGTGGAATATTGTATTGTCATCCGACTTACGTCGCCGTGCGAAATTTTATTATTGTATGACGTAGGAAAATGAGTTAAATTAACGTTGCAAGATTTGAGAACACGACGAATTGTGAACTAAAGAAAAACATCTAAAAAGCTATAAAATGCTACAAATCTCTTTTTCTTTGTCCAGATTATATCGTTCCCTGAATAACTCGTTAGAGATGTCCAACGTGTGGCGTCTGTTCTATTGGAGAATTCCTACTTCTTTTCTTCTGTTCCGTTGGGAATACTCCGTTCCGATATCTGTCTCTGGTGTCTGACACATCCGCAGTGTACTCCTAAACATATCGCAGATTCGCAAGAAAGTGCCACAACTCAGAAGAATTAAGTATAATTTTACAGGAGGAGAAGTTCTTAGTGACTGACGTCTTCCTTGAGAAGTTATATACAAAATCCATCACACACTTATGCTATTTTCTGGTCACCGATGTAGACCACGATCGACCACTCGCTCGGAAAATGAGTTAAATTAACGTTGCCAGATTTGAGGACACTACGCACCATTGTCAACTAAAGTCAACTTGGCATTCGATGTTTTGAGCTGGCCCAGGTAAACATACTCATCAACTATGCCTATTGTCTCTCCGTTAATCTTTATTTCCGTCGTTGTTGACTGTACATTACTTTTGTTTTACTTAAATTCATTTTAAGACCTATTTTCGAATTCTCATTACCCAGCCCTTCCATTCTGATTTGTAGTTCATCTGCACTTGAAGCAAACAGGACTATATCATCAGCGAATCATAGGTGGTTAAGATATTCGCCATTAATCTTTATTCCACCTCCGCATTTAAACATCTCTGCTGTGAGTCCATTATCTCCTGCCGATTTTCCGTTTTTCATCCCTCGAAGTACTTTAACCACTCTTTTTTCATTACATCTGGGACATCTATATAATTTTCTTCTGAATCTTCTTTTCCTAGTTCTTCTTTGAAGTAGTACAATTCTCTGTAGGAAATTTTCAGGTATTTTTATAATTTCTTCCTTATTTCGTGTTGCGGTCCCGTTTGATCTCCTAACTGCAATTATTTGCTTTTTCCCTATCATGAGCTGCTGTTTGGTTTTTTTCAGGCTCTTTTTTTCCTCGACTGTATTTCTAACAAGATGCTCGTTGTATCTTCGTACATCCTCTCTTATTTTCTTCCTTAGTGTTTTATTTAGTTCTATGTACTCAATCCTCTTCATGTAATTTTTCTCTTCTTTCATTTCCCTTGTTTTCTTCATCAAGAGTTTAGTGTCTTCTGTGATTTTGCTCTCCTTTTCTTTTAGATGCCTACTATTTTCTTTGCCGTTTCTCTTACTATCTCAGTCAGTATTTTATTTCTGATATTGATGTCTTCTTCATCCTCTAACTCTTCCAAGGCACTGAATATGTTGTTTAGGATATATATATAAAATGGGTGAATGAGTAAATAAATCTTTCTAACTACTTAGCTTAACTACGTGTACATATGTGTTCATTCATGTTTTTCTATGGATCTATTCTATCTAAATGTATAATCCATCTTGAAAATTCATTTTACCATCAAAATACTTCAGTACTGTTATAAATTGATCTAAGACTCGTATTGTAGAAAGACAAATACAAAACTTATTTAAATGATCAGTTCCTGTATCCATTTTCTTAAAGTTCCAACAAAGATTCAACGAATTAAATTAAACATGATACAGATCCTTTCTTTACGTTTGCCTCCAAAATCAACTTCAGCAAATAAACAAAACTTCTTACATAATTGTAACTACTTCGGTTAACGAAGACAAATATAATAAATCATTTTTCATGACAGTATTCAATCTTTCAAGTGTAAAATTCATTAAAATTATTTTAGAATATCTAATTTCCAATTTCTTAAATACGAAAGAAAGACGTCTGCAGACAGAGTTTCCCTTATTGTGAATTTTGTAGCAAACTTAGACGAGATAAAGTTGAGAAAACAACAGACGAAAGTAAGAATGAAAGAAGAAAAAAAAGTTGCCGAAAGGTAAGGAAAAAAATGGACGGGTGGATAAGAGATAGCGAAACTTAAGGTGGAATACTAATGAGGATTCAGGACTTACAAAATCTTTGTATATTTACAAACCATCCTTGTTCTTTCTCTTCGCTTTTCGTTTTTTACTTCTTTTCTACACACAGCAAAACTGAAAGTAAACTCTATGACACTGTTGCCAGATCCCTAGAAAATAAATTATCATAAGAAACTATTGTGGAAAGCGATTTTGTGGATACATTTTCTCAAGTACTTGTCCAATATCAGTAAATATTAGCTCTATGCGTTAATTATATATAATATATATATATAATTTACGCGTAGAGCTAATGTTTACTAATATTAAGTTTCATCCATATCGACCCTGGAGAACACCTACACTATAAACATTGAAAACCCACTAATGGATGCCAGTGAGCTCTACTGTATTGTACTGGAGTGCTCGAGTGCATTACATATCAAGTTAGTATTTGCAGCCAGACATAATTGAGAACACGTCAAGAGGGAACATGCGATATCTGTTCTCCAATTGCAGTTTTAGCAAAAGGCCCGAAACTTGCAGTTCTCGTAATTAATTTCTTTACGTCTTTTAATTCTATTTTATATGGCCCAGTCTAGTCACGTTCGAGTTAATCGGCCAGTCTAGAGGCCCAGTCTAATCGGCTTGTCACGATTATTCGTCACGTTCGAGTTAAAAGACGTCCATGCCCCTTCCGAGACTCGAACCCGGGACCTTCGAGTCGTTGGCCTAACACCTTAGGCCGCATAGCTACCCGGTCGGCTTCTTTACGCCTGTTGTCGCTGGGTGGCCATTTATATTTTTTTCTATTAATTCTTGCAAATAGCGTGAACATTATCCAAAGAGTGTTCTATTATATGTACTTAAGAACTATTGATAATATATATTTGCAAAAAAGACCACACAGCTGCAACAGGCTTAAAAACTAATGTATAATTAAAGTTGGGTTCATTTAGGATTAAACTGAAAATGGACAAGCAAGATTAAATGTTCCTTCTTGTATCTGGTTTGAGATATGAACCTAGCGCTCCAGTATCGTTAAATACTGCTCAATGGTGATTATACATCATTTCGCTGTATGAGGCATTTTCTTCTCCCGACTCTTAATTGTAGATACATTTCAAGATCTTCATAGGTGATAAGTGTTAAGTAAGACTGATGTGAGCGCTACTTGGAAACGTAACACGTTGTTCATTTCAACGTTTAGCGTTTTCCTTCATCGACCTCCATTAATACGATACTGGACTGACTGCAGCCATTGAAAATTTCATGAATATGTGAAGCTACGGAATGGAGAGGAAACTTAATCTCGTTTGTCCACTTCCAGTCCGAACCAATTTGGACCAAATTTTCGATTCTAACTCAGTTTTTAACGCTTGATATCGCTGTGTGACCCGTTTTTTAGTTATGTCTTAATTCACGTAAATATTATTTGCAGTATTTTCTATTGTATGCAGAGTGCGGTATATTCTTACATCAATCACTCAGGAATTAAGACTTGAATCAAACAACGGGCCACACAGCGATATCAAGCGTATAAAACTGAGTTAGAACTGAAAATTTGGTCCACATTGGATTCGACTGGAAGTGGACAAACGAGTTTAAATATTTGCTCTGGGGTCTATCTTTCAACACTAAGTAGTTACTCCAGTATAGTTTACGTAGAGCCCGATGGTTTTTCTTAAGAAGTATTTCAACATAGGAAGTCTAATTGAAGCTGCCTGGTTCACGCGCGCCAAGTGACATATAGTAGCGTTCTTACGTACTGAGTGCTATATATATAACTTTTGCAAATTACAGCGTGCCAGCAGTTCCGTGATCCATTCGATACAGCTTCGGTTGGCCACTTGGGAGACCGGTGAGGCGATTTTTTTTTTCGTTTTTGATTTTGAAAGAACATTTTTATATGCTCATAAAGCTTACTTATTCTTTCAACATTTGAATGTACTGTACCGCGTTCGATATCTCACAATAGGAGTTTTTATGTTGAGACGCGAGTCTTTAAAAAGAAACCTAAGCACTCACTTCTATTTTTACATTCCCAAAGCACTCACTTCTATTTTTACACACATTAATGCCAAGCGAGCGTCTGAAAGCGAAGGCAGGTTAATTAAGGTCAGGATAATTTTCTTTGTTATTATTATTATTATTGAAGTTACTCCGGGTTGCGAAGACTCTTACTGAAAATTAAAACTTCCTATGTTCAGACGCTTGTGTTTATTGAATCTTTTCTTTCAATTTTTAATTCCTAGAAACCAATTTAGATGGAACTTTCAAGTTTTATTGTAAATACCTTCCCATCAATGTAATCAAGATGGCAGTTGATTAACAACAGATCATTTAGTTGGTATTTCGGTAATAAAGATTTTATTAAGATTGAAAGTTAGTAATATAATATTGTGCAATACAGTATTGGCCAAATTATTTGATTCATTGGACAAAATAACGTTATTAACATTAAAATATTGTTTTGAAAGCGATTTAACTTGATTTCTGTGGCATAGGACTGTAAAACTTCTACATATGTTGAAATGTTATATCTGCTTCAACATAATCGTCTTGTCCTTTTTCTTTTTTGTTTTTCTTTCTTTCTTTCTTTTCTTTATAAGAGCGTTCTTTGACGAAAGGAGGAATAGCTCTCATGGCCTGGAAGTAGTTGACTTTTGAATCTCATTGAGAACACCTGGAACTATAGACGAAGATCTACAAGAAAAAAAACTGGATTTCATGATAAAAGCAATCCGTTTAGCACAGAGACTTCTTAGACCCTTACGCCCGATTGCAAAGATGATGTAGACCTATGCTAGACCATGATTTAGACTATGGTTTAGACTATGCTGGTGCATTTAAAAACTAGTGTTTAAGCCTAAGCCTAACTTACACTAAGACTAAACTCCGTCTTTGCAATAGGCCCTTAGAATCGATTTGACCTGCAGCAGCGATTAAGTTAAAATACTAGTTGAAAATATAATATAAAATAATGAGCTCATGATCATATTTTATATGTAACGTACATACAAATAAATGTAAAATTCTTTGACGACTTCGGTGCCATCACTTGTATATGTCGTACTCGGGTTAACGCATATAGTTTTACAATTTTCACACGGTAGTGCGCATGAAAGTCTTAGGATCAGTTCTACAATCGGCCGCTAAACCTCTAGTCAGCGCTAAGTTGAGGTCTTATTTTGGTCAGGAAAAGTACGCAAAATGAGAGTTGACCTCAACTGAGCGCTGACTAGAAGTTTAGCGGTCGATCGTAGAACTGACCCTAAATCATTCCAAAGATTGGAAGACGCCTTCAGAGACAGATAGACGGAAGTGGCTTGGACATAGCATTTGTGCCTGGATGTGAGATCAGGGTGTTCCAAGCTGATTTCTTACCCTTTGATGAGAAGAACAAAATAGTTTCGAAGTCACTGAAGGCATGAAACCCACGAAGAGCTTCAGTTTTGTCATTTCCAAGAAGATTGAAAACTTTCGGTCTCAAGCAACAATATGACTACTGGCGGGTGTTGATAGTAAAATCGAAATGTAGCAGTTCATACTGCTTCCAATCTTGGAAATGACAAAGCTGAAGCTCTCCGTGAGTGTCATGCCTCTCTTTAAACGAGACAAGAAAATACTTATTCGCAAATTAAGTCAAATTAATTTTCCTCTTGCAACCAACCAGTAGTGTAGTGTTGTACCAGTGTGTTCAAGCAACTTATCAGGCAAGCCAGGTGTAGGCGGAATGCATTAAATCTCGACACCACTTAAGACTCCATCGTCATATCATTGGATTCTGAAGGATAAAATGTGGATTTCAGTGTGGTCTCGGCTTTCTGAAGTCTGGAACTTGAAGTTTGCACATGATGTAACTCTCAGATGTATGTGTCACCGAGCGAGAAAATTGGCCAAAAGATTGCGTTTCATGTTTCAAGCAAGTCGCATTCAATGTAAACACTGTTCAAGACATATTTCTTTCAATATATGCCATTTTGAATTTACGTATTAGGCTTAGTAGTTTCTATTATGAAAATTCAACATTATTAACCCCAAAACATAAAAAAAAAACACCCTTCAAACATTAAAATTGATCAATAAATGTAATAAGGGTAATATTGGCTGCCATGTTTAAAACATGATCGCCATATTGAATCCTAAAGGTTAAAATTTTAGATGCTTCGATTCAAATCGATTCTAAGGCCCCAACAACCCCAAAAACAAATGGAAAGCCCCCTTCAATGATTAAAATCGATCAATAAATCCAATATCGGTAATATTGGCCGTCATTATTAAAACATGACCGCCATCTTGAATATTAAGAGCTCAAAGTTTGGATGCTGCAGGTCAAATCGATTGTAATGGTCTAATAACCCAAGAGCACATAGAAATTACCCTTCAAACTTTAAAATCAATGGATAAATGAGAAATCGGTTATATTCACCGCTATTTTTAAAACAAGGCCGCCATCTTGAATCGTAAGTTTTTTTTTGTTGCTAGTCAAATTGATTTCAATGGTTTACGAAATATCTGTACTAAACGACTTGCTTTTATCATGAAATGCAACGTTTTGGTCAATTTTGGTTTGTAGAGCCTGGACTATTATCTGAAGAACAAAGTAGATGAAGCGCTGTGTACCACCAAAATCCAGTTAATTGAACGCATAACTAAAGTGTAACATCATGAGCCTGAATACCTGTCTTGGTTCAGAGGTATATCAGATCCATGCGTTGATTTTTCCTCGTGATCAAGGTCAAAGGTGGTCATGTTTAGTATTAACAGAATACCTGTGTATGGAAGAGCAAATAATCACTTACATTTGAAACTTTTATATTAATAAATTAGCTTACTACTGAAGTAATATTTGTGTTTCATTTTTCAACAAAGTAGTCCAATAATTTGGCCAATACTGCATATAGCTTCAATATATATGTGTATATATGTCTGTCATCTTGAATCTGTAGACACCAATTTCTTTACAGACACCCTGTAGTTGCTACTGCATTTTCTCAGCGGTGATGTGGAACATCTGCCCTACAATCGTTGTATAATAACCTTGCTTTATTATCTGAGTAAAAGCTTATATCAAACCCTTGGAAAATAGATATTCCCGACAGATAGAGAGCAAGTTGTTTCCATTAGCAGATGATCCCGATAGACCAGAGAGCAAGCCGCTTAATGCCACTTACTTACTTGAAATGAAAAGCAAGATTAAATTGAAATAGCTTATTTATTTAGGAACACTCCCGGTTATGAAAAAGCGAACCTAATCATTTGAGTCCGGTGGCCGAACTGAAGATATAACGTCAATACAAGTAAGGTGTACACGTGTATATGCACTTTACAATGTAGTTCCTCCTGTTAGGAGCCAATAACAAACTATGTATACCTGTTGACATCCGAGTTTACACAATATGCTTACTAAATTCATGAAATCAATAGATCAGTTCGCAGACGTACTGCTCCTTTATTATTAAACGTATACAAGTAGTTTAAATTTCACATAACATTCTGCTCGAAAGATAGTATGAACACAAATACATTAATAACTTCTATATGAATAATGATATAAACACCAAATTTTCACAGATTGTAGCCCATACTAACTCTTATAACGCATACTAACAGTTATGCCCGTGTAGATGGGAATTGCACACGAGCACATGTCGTTACAATAGCATATGCATGTGTAATTTAATCAAACAACTGACATGATAGTTGTCCTGTGATTCACCATTGCAGTTATTTTTGCAATCTATGTGATGAAATCAGTTATTAATCAACAGAGATACAAGATGTTAACCATTGCTAAAACTAAATATGTTAACTCTACTGCAGCTGGTACTGGGTGCGTCGCTTCGCTGTCGCCGTGGCTTCCCGCATATAAGGAGGATGGGGGCTACTGCCTTCTGCCAGGACTCCCCTACCGGGAACCTTGGATACATGTAACTTGGCTGTGCACCTCGAAGGATGCGATGGGTTCGGGGATAAAAATGGCAGTTGGGATTGGGAGCTTAGTACGGTAGGAGCTGGGGTAAATTGCCCCGGACTGCTGCTATCACGGTGACCACTGATCCACTGCTGTTGATTCACCTATTCAACTTGGCGTGGCTGCTTCAGGTATCTGGTACGTAGGCTTCCCTTCAACGGCCACTCTCGGGACGCCAAACCGATGCAGCTCCGAAGAAGGTCCACAAGTTTCACTCCGAGATCTCCTATCGCTGTGCTGTAAATGCATGAGTACACACGAATCTCCACTCCGTCCACGATTTCCTCAGCCTTCTGCAACCTGCTCCATTCAACCTGGCACGAGTACTAGGGCTAATAGGTACATCGCTTCGCTGTCGACGTGAGTCCCATACCCTGTACTGTTTCTACCGCGGAATCCGTTTACCAACTTCATCGTGCCTCCACCAGTGTGTGCTGTCGTCAATGTTCCCATCCGCTCCCTACAGAAGGCGAAGAAGCCTCATCCACGATATGCTGGAAAGAGATTTCTAGAAGGTTTTGAATCGATGGCTTATATACCTACTTGTTGTCCTCGGTGTCATTGGACGTTGACTCTCGATGCTAACTCAGGTTTCACAGAATTCCAGGGTTCATCATGTTGTCCCTTCACTGATTGGTTGCTCTTTTGTTGTCGATGTTGAAAGCGCTGATGATGGTAATTTGCGTAATCGATATTGATAAATCAGCTGGTTGATCAGTAGTTTTCTGATTACTATCCTGGTTTATTACTTACATTTGCCAATTTCATTTCCTGCTGGATGTTGCAATTTCCTGTCATATTGATTACGTTTGCAATATTTCATTTCCTTTGTTGCCTACTTGCTAAACTTACCTTTTTTTCAATTTCCTAGCTGCTGACGTTAGATGCAATTAGTGCTGCCACGAGAAGAGACGAGACAGAGAAATGGCCATAGAAAACGAGACGAGACAGAGCTATCGTAATGCAAAGTATACATCTTTTCGAGACGAGACACTGTACAAGATATTTTCGGGACAAGACAGCCTAAATCTCGTCTCGTCGGCAACACTAGATGCAATGTCAGTGATTCGTAAGCATTATTTCTGCTAAGCTAATTTCCTGTTACGCAATAATACATTCTTTTCTAATCATGTCAAAGCGGAAGTCTGTTGATGTGGTCTCGAAGCAATACCATTTATTAATTAAAATCTTAATTCCAGTTTTATACAAGAAATATATCATATATAACATGGGTTGGTGACAGTATCATGATTTTGTCGGCTGACATGCTTGTTTAAAGTTATCTATTAGTAGGATTAGTACTGTGTAGAGATGGATAAATAGTATAAATATATATTATCCGTGTTATAATCAATATCAAAATATAAATTCTCATTAATCGATTTACTATAAATGCGACGAAAATAGAGGGCTCTCGTGTGCCCAGTCCATAAAGCGTGTTTTAAAACAGAAGAACCGTCTTATGTTTCTTACTGTATGTAACAACTTGTATTAGATGAACGTTAACTGTTCTAATCGCTTCAACATTATCCTTACAGCATAGCTGAACGCTGCTACATATAGTTGCACGGAAACTATTTCAACAAAGACTTTGATTCTGTTCACTGTTGATTTTTTTATGCACTAGGTATTGTTAGTTTTGTTTTGTACTGGATTAAATCAAACCTACAAAGTCACAAAGTAGGGATGTATCTCTCAGGCTGCTAATTAACTACCGTTGTTGGTACACTTGTTCTTTTTGCCATATCCTAAGGATAGCCTATCTTTTGAAATCCCTTCTGTAGGAGACATTGTGCAACCCTATGCTATACATAACGCTCAACATTATTTAAAATTCCGAAAGGACATTAATACATTACTTAACTGGTTACGAAATGTGGAAACTCGTTCTCAGTCTGAATATTTACCTATGGGAACATATTGTGTTCTCCAAGAAATAAGTTGGCAATATTTTGGTCTGAAATTAATTCCAGAAGGAAGAAATGGTGACTCTAACTTGGGCATTGAATTCAGATGGTAATTTGTAGTTTCACTGTATCTCAAAACAGAATTTGTCAAAGCCACATGAAGGACAAAAATACAGTGGAATCTAGTTCGTACCTTAAAAATGAAACTTGACAGGAAAGGGGAGAACGTTATTAAAATTCGGAGTAATCGAGTTAACAATTTCACCGAGGGACACTAAAGCATAGGACAACTACACATTTCCCAATAAATATAAAGTTCTATTTTACTTCAAAGCCATGAATACTTACATATTTATAATTCAGCAATGGATGTCCTTCCTTACGAAACATTTACATTCAAGACATCACCATTGAACTATATAGTAAAAAAGTGGTAAGCACGCTTCTAGTATCCCATAGACAAAATTGAACAAGATAAGTTAGACTATATCACAAATTACAAATGACTCTAATATAACAAACCTAAAATCAAACAACGTGTTAATGCATTAGATTACATTGCATTAGATTAACTTAGCTTGTTTTCCAGGTATTAATTACTAATGTTCAGTTTTACATTTTTATCAATAAAAATAGTTGATCAAAAATTTCATAACATTTTCGATATTCATTGTTCATATCTTGTTAAAATAATTCTCGTAAAACATGGCCTCCGCATCTTTATTTATAAAAGACGGGAAGATTATCAAAACCAATTTGCCTTTCAAAGTATTACGTACTTTCTTTGAAGTAAATTCGACTTAATATGTGTATTGACTATATCTAATTTTAATCCAATTGGTTCAACCTTTGCTGCTTCTTGCCCCGTTACTTTAGCGATCTTTTCTTATCGTACTTTTCCGTCCTCTTGCACTGTCTCTCTTTTATCTAGAATGGATATTGTACCTGACTTTTTAACCGATTCCCTCGCTTGCGTATGAACCATTTCTAGCCTCCGCACGGTATTGGACGCACTAGATGTATGTCCTGGATTGGCTGTTGAAGATCTACCATCAAACGTTGACATTTGTTGGTACATGATTGGTCAGAATGGTGATACAAAACAATCAAGTTTAGTATACAATTTTGGTATTCCCTTCAGTGAGACTTGATAATTATTTTCTTTTCTCTCAAATTTATAAGTATTCTGTTCAAAATACTTCCTACCTAGATAATATAAGAATTGGTTTCTCCAATTTCTAAATAGTACATCGAGTACTGGTCTGCCTACAATTGAGAAAGGTATGTCTTTGTCTACTAGTAATTAAATACTACGAAAAACATTCAATTTTTAATATAATATTTAAGATATTTTGCCCATCAATATCTAGATTGGTTGGGTATAATCGCACTGCTTTCCGCGCATCAATCGTTTGAATGCTAGATTTACTTATCAGGTTTTGACAAAATCCGATATGAAAGAGAACGTCCTGATTATGATGATTAAGTTGGAGTGAAATGGTCAACGCAGGTAACTTATATTTTTCTGTTTCCAAACTTACATAATTCACCCATATGTCGTCTACGGTATATTGTAACCTACTTTGATTTTGTCAAGTGCTTTCTCGGCTGTTTTTGCATGGCTCACAAAACATCTTATTTTAAAGTGCCCAATTCTTTTACAGATATCGCAATGTTTGTTGCATACAGGAATATCATTTCTAGAATTGTATCTATTACATATAACGTACCGGCAAATCTTAATCATATTTTTCGAATCTTATTGTCTTCGTGTTTCCCAACAGTTTCGTTGTATGTACCGAACTAACGCAAAGTACTTTTGCCTGTAATAAACAATAACACCCCTATTAAATTCTCAAATTGTAAAACTAGTGTTACAGCTTTATCAAATGTAAACTCTTCAGTTGATAATAAGCGACTATTAATAACATCTAAGATAAGAGCTTTATCTTGAAAGGATCAAATGGCATTTATTTGATTGACTTTCTGAGGAGTTTACGTACTTTGCTATGGACCGTCCCAGACTCTACATCAGCCGGTGAAAAGTAAATCACGGTTTGGAAACTAGGTATGATTGATACGTTTATTTAGCATCTATTCAATTTAAGGTAAGGCTGCATCTCTAACCATTTTAGGTAAAAGCTCATCTTGCAATCGATCATTTTTATATACATTTTTCGATTCAGAACATATTAAAAATAATGCAGGTTGTTTTTATTCTCTTAAGTCATTTGCTTCACTTTTTTCATGATAAAACTTAGCAATTTTCAAGAGAAAACATGATAAATTTATACTTAAAAATTAATTTACTGGAAAATTATCGAAAATGTCCCTGGTCTATACCTCAGATCAGCGCTCCCCATTCAAGAAAATTCTGAATCCACGCCTTCTATTTTATTTTCGTTGTCTCTTATTTGGTGGCGTAACGAGCGGTCATGGTTCAGTGGTAGAGCGTTGCCTTAGCATTTGGAAGGTCCTAGGATCGATTCCAGGGTCCGATCCTGACTGATGGTTTCCAGAGTTTTCCTTAGTTACGCCGGGCAAATGCCCGCCTACAAAATAGGCTCTGGCCGTCTAACTTCCACAATTCTCTCCTTCACCCTATCCCGGTCTGAGCCTCAGATGCTTAAAGCTTTAAAACAAATTCAAAATTCAAATATGGCGGCGTGGACGAAACGAGGAGTCACTGATCAGCTACCCAGTCCCATCTCAAGCAATGCAAACTGTCTAAAATTATAGTATATATTTCAGTAATTACCGTGCTATCTGGCAACACTGGTCTAGAGGACAATCTGTACCGTCAGTACTAAAGAAGCAGTTGAGGAATAAGAGGACAGAAAGGAATAAAGAGGTAGATAGAGACAGAAAGAGGAAAAACCGTATGTTTCAAAGTTCTTACCATTATCCTTAAAGTAAATATAACCTGATTACAAAACTTTTCGCAAAAGCAACTTAAGGGAGGGCAAAATCTCCGACTAGAAGAAGAAGAAGAACAAGAAGATGCAAGTAAGATGAGAGAAGCAATAAAGAAAAGCTTTCTTCTAATTGAAATTCTACTCTTCTGCTCCCGAAAGTATAAGACAAGTTGGGAGGAACTAAGAAATAAAATATTAGCCCTCATGTTTCTTTGTCAACAATCTTAGCAGAAAAGATTTCTTACATCTTGAGTTTTAAAGGCGAAAAAGGAGATTTTCAGCAACAGATCGTTATCGCACTTTACGTACCTACGTGCTTTAACCCCCCTTGTTCTCTCCGCCCCTGGAATACCGTTTTGTTTTGTTTAAAGTAAGCTCCTGTTCAGAGTCATCCTTTTGTGACTACTTTGCAAGTAATGAATACGATTATTTGTAATTAATTTCCATTAAGAGCTCTTACGAAAGGTCGCATAGAAAACGCTTTACATTTATTGTTTACTACTCGTCTAGTTTCAACAGCAGCATATAGTGATATACTGTATGTATACCCGTTAAACCCAAGCGGAGAGGGATAGTTGGTGCTGTCAATGTTAAAAATAGGTACATAAAATAATTTGTTGTTCATTTTATTGATACACAACTTACAATCAATTACATGAATCATGAATGAATGAATGAATGAACGTGTGCATGAATGAATGAAAAATAATTGTTGAATGAATGTATATGAATATCGTACATAATGTACATTAATTAAATTGAAAAGCTTATGTATATTAATTATAAAAGTACTGATGCAAAATTATTGTCATTGTATATATGTAATAAAATACAATACATTTGTCCATTTATGTACACAGCTTAATGAGAAAATAAAATTAATCGATATCTTTAGTGCACCTCAAATGGACGTGAATAATTTAAAATTACGCATGAGATAATCGAATTATACTCGATTAGATGTATGAATGAATGAATGAGTACATGAATATATGAATGAACTAAATGAATGAACAGATGAACATCGTACGGACTATTTTAGTATCTTTTGACTTCGTTCCGTAACGATTATATGACTGCAATGCTTGTTAAAATCCACAAACATCCATGCTCCAGTCGGGATTCGATTCCTCAACCTTGAAGACGCTGGTCTAACGCCTCAGACCATACGACTACCTCGGTCGGAGTTACGTGCATTCATTGTTTTGAACAATCTATACATAGTTTCTTGGTATTATACACTATACATGAATTTAACACAATTACAAGAATAAATAAATTAAAGAATTATCTATTAAGTGAATTAATGAAGAACTGACAATACTAATTGATTTTAATACTTCGTACACATAGAATTTGAAATACTTTACATGAACTTAACTCAAATACATCGAAGAAATGAGTGAGTGAACGATGAGTCAATGAATAAAGAAATATCTGTCATATAGCTATCTTGAATTAATTTGAACGATTACTGCATATAGTCTCTGGTACATGAAGTACAAAATTAACATTTTATTACACTCAATATACAGTAATAAGTGGTAACATGAAGGTTTGAGGCCCACAAATAACTTTGACTATGCAGTAATATATATTTTTATACATGAAATACTTTAATTACATTTATTTTGTGAATGAATGGACCACTGAGTCAATGAATACACCAACAGTTTTCAAAGCGTTAACAAAGTGCGTAAATATCTTTATATATTCTCCATACTTGAGAAACATGACTTAGATCCTCATATTAGGATTAAAGACTGCCTGGGTGATTGAATGAGCGAAATTTCACAAATCTCAACATGTCCTACGAGATAGTAACAGAACATTTTAAAATAACAGATCAATAAGTGAAAAACAATGTTGGAGTCAGTCTACGACGACCCTTTCCCGTTCACTGGTTTGCAACTGTTGAAGTCCTGTCTATTTCTTCACCTTAGGACTCAGTGGTTCCGCCAGACCCTATGTTTGGAGTGCTCCCAAATTCTCGAGTACACCCCCAACTTTAAATTTTTTATGGTCAAACATCGATTAAAACCGTGCAAAACTCCACTTACACCCTCCCAATTTTGACGTTACACCTCCCAAACGAAAATCCTGGCCGAATCCCTGTTACGACGGACCAGAAAACTTGAATTTAAGTACAATTCTTAGCTTTCGCTTTCACTTGAAGAGGTAAGTTTGCATGTAGTTTGCTGGAATTTGGATTTTGTAAAAACAAAAAAAACACGTAAATATCTTAACTTGCGAACCATTGTCTATGGAAAATTTGCGCGAACTTATTTAACAGCAAGTAGCAATATGAAGGCGGTATTTTGATATTTTCAATTTCCATTAAATTTGGATTACATATAAAGTACAAACAGCAAACCGGATAAGCAAGCTGACGATCAGGCTTTAGCTGCTAAAAATTCAATTAAATCAAGGAGAATCTCAGTTCGGATGGACTTAAACCCACATCTCTTTAATTGGAACTCGAAGTCCGCGCCTTAACTATTGATACACAGTGGATGATTTCACGCAGTTAATAGAGGGTAACTCAAAAAGGAGTCCCTGATATCAAACATATATTTAAAGCATTGCAGATTAATACAAATATACAAAATAAGGTATATGAGCAGAAAAACTGAAAGTTTGATTTCAGACGCTTAGATGTTCTCTATGTGGCTTCCTGTGTGACACGGCAGATATCAATTCGATGTTGTAATTCACCCCAAGCACGGTGCAACATGTCTGAATCGATTGTTGCAAGAACTAGATGTGTGCGAGACTATCCCAATGGACATCTTCCCGTAAATATAAGAAACACAATTATACTCATATAATGAGGCTTAGTTCCCTACATACACATATGAAACTAGAAAATTCTTTTTGGATAACTATGCATATACACTCTGTATGTTTCAAATGAGCATTTGGCGCAACGGAAATGGGTCCAGATTTGAGCACTCCTGTGCACTTTAAATGTGTACATGTGGTACCACTTTGAATTTCAGTTTCTGTATGGCCTCCAGGCAACTTTGACTTAGAACAGGTGGCATCACTGTACTAATAGTGTTTTAAAATAAAATCAGTGAACTTTCTGAATTACTTTCAGTACATTTTCCACACTTTCTGTACACTTTCATAAAAACAATGTTTCGCTAATTCCACGACACGTTAAAAAAATTACCACATTAGCTTTAGACTTCTTTGTTACAAGTTTGAGTGTACCAATAAGCAGTGTTCGTAGTCTGGAATGAAAATGAAACAAAGATTGGTGAAAGCGAGGATTGAAACCGTGTCGTCCTACTAAGCTAAGAATAATAATAATAGTAATAAAAATCTACCTATTTAAGTTGAAAAAATCGATGTAAATATCCTTATTAGATAGAATACATTCAGAACAAAATATGGAGTGTTCGCTATATTTTATTACTGAGACACAAAGAAGTATACAAAAAACAGTAGTGAAAAACAAATACATTAAAAAAAATTCTTTCAAAAATCACTTTTAAAAAGACATAATAAATTCCTCATACTTTGTTACACACACATTTGAACGTAACATTCTTGAAGTTTCAACAAAAAAAATATATAAAAAATGTAAAATAAATTTATTATTTTTTAATTGATTGATAAATAATAAAACATATTTGAAATTATTTTTATTTTTAAATTAAATTATATTTATATTCATGTTTTAATTTAAAAATAAAAAGTATGTTTTTAAATAATAAAAGATTATTATTAAATTTATATAATTTCTTATTTTTTTATTGTGTGATTGTAATATTGAAGTGATTATGTTGAACCTTTGGCTAAAGTACTATTATCGTTTGTGCTTCTGATCATTGTTAATTGTTACCATGAAAGAAGACAACAGTCTTGTAATAATATTTCAGTCATACTATTTTAATCTAATGCTGACGTTTCGCCACGACATTAGCTTATATTTATCTGTTGATATTATTGAACAAAGCTCTCCATGTTGGTTCTAGTTTGAGAAGAAATGAGAGGGCGACCTAATCCATCCTTCAAGAGAGAGAATTAATGCATAAATCTGTGATGAAACGTAACACACATTGTACTGACATCGGCTCAATTTTCAGCTGCTGTGATCTATCTATCTTGGTCATCGTATAATGATCACACGGGAAAAGCTAATGGTTCAGCAGGGACAGCCTGAATAGGGGGATTCAATATGAGAGTTCATTGTTGTTTATTTCTACTGCAATCTCTCCCGTCATAATTTAGATAAAATGATTCAGGAATATATTGAACATTTAATATGATGTACCTCTTGGGAAATTCTATCATGTGATCAGAGAAGAATGCATTGTAATAACGTGTTCGCTATAAAATTTATACACCTCTAGCACAAAATTTGCATTACTCGTTGCTCTGACAAAAAACATGAAAGCTTGACTTTTTATAGCTGTGAATGTTTCAACACTTTCCTTCCTTAGTTTCATATACTTTGTGATGGGGCATTCGAAGGAAATAAGTGTTACTCTAATGCGACTGAAAATTTGCACGCTAAGTGAAGAAATGGCTTAATTTCGTGAAACAAAAATCTTATAAAATATCTAAATTTCAGGATTATATTTTTGAAAGGCAGGTGAAATTTAAGAAAACACGAATTTTGAAGAAAACAGATACTAGGACCAATACTGGTGTTATAGACAGTCATCGTTTTAACTTCTATATATCGCAATGATTAAATAAAGTATGCAGTTGTAATCGTTACTACGTTTGAAAGTCATAATCGAATTTCAAAACAATGTCTTTTCTAGTTGACTTCGTTATTCTATAAGTCATCAAATCGACGTATACTGACAAATTACATATATGTGTGTCTAACATATTATAGTTAATTATATTAACTTCAATTCATATGTTTTATTTACATATAAAATTGTACGTTCCGTACCTAACAATGATGTACATTTTCAACAAGAAATATTGAAACATTGAGCTGTACTTAACAGTATTATTGGAGTGCTCGATTAGTATCTAAAACCAGCATTTAACCTTATTTCTCCATTTTGATATTAATCCAAATTGGATCAAACTTTCAGTTCTAACTCAGTTTATACGCTTGTTGTTACTATGTAGCCCGTGTATCGATTTATTTCGCTATTCTTGAGCTATACACATACTGGACTGTGCATATAATACCACATCTGGTAAATCATGTTCGCATCGTTTGCAAGAATTAAGATATAAATAAAATTTATGAGTCACACAGCGACAACAAGCATAAAAATGAATTGAACTCAACTTTTGGTTCATTTTGGACTAAACTGGAAATTGACAATGATGAATAGTAACTTGATTTGTAGTTCTAACATTATGGCTTTTTGTCTTCAGAGCGAGATCTAAATAAATTAACATTCTATGATCTTCTATCTAGTGTAATTGAAACAGGAATATTTACCATAGATACCTAAAGGTCATTAGTAAATTGAATTCAATTCAAATTTGAATTGTAATTATTTACTTCCTTAAAAAAATATGTCAGTGCATCCTCCTGAAAATTAAATATTGATGACCCGTCTATATATTTACGGTATACTGTTATCATATCTTGGCTGCGAGAGGATTTTAGTTTCGATTCTGTAAGAGAGGATTCGATTTGATTGGCCTTACCCGACCCGTGACTCAGCTCGGATCGGGTCAGACGTGCTCAGGTCACGGGTCGGGTCGAGTTGGGTAGGACCTGTTCAGAATACTAATTCTATACATTACCAAATTAGTTACAAAGGCTGATACTAAGTTGCCCATTGCCAACCCACCTGTTTGTTGAAAGAATATGTCTTGAAAATAAAAACTATTTGTATTTTGACAAAGTTGCAATAGATGATGAGGAATCATACGAACTATTGTATTTAATAAAGTGATCCTTAGTCGAGTTTGTGTTTACGTGCCTGCGGCGCTTTGTTTGTTTCCTGAGTTGTTCTCCTAATAAATGCAGATGTGGTTGCTTCATCTGCCTGCAAGACCAACAAAAGTTTCTGGACTGATGGTTTATAAGTCTCTTTTAAGTGAAAGAGGTTGTGGTATCACGATTAATATACGTTATTCGTTCAAGTGTTATTAGACAAAGTAACCAATCGGACAAACTATTTCAAACCTCACGTCACTTGAACGTAACACACACGGTCATACGTAAGAGGTCACTGGCAGGATTTTTAACCTATTGAAGCGTTCACCCTTTTACGACATCTGCAAGTAGGAGGTGCTGCATGCAGGTGAAATATACCAGTTTAGTTGACCAGCTTCAAGTTCAACAGACAGTTTTAACTAGCACTTACAAATATCAATTAATTATCCCATTCTAATTGAAGATCGCAGTTCATCCATTTTGGGGCAAATTGAGATAATAGGGCAATGTGATTGTTCTTTGAAAGACCTATCATGCCTGAAGGAATTATAATCATTTGGTTATTACAAGCAATTGTTTATTTGATGTGAAGATATACGCATTGGTAATTGTAAAGTTTTAAAACGCTCTCCTGTAAAATCAAGAACATGGACAAAGAACGTTCTTTCCCTGTGATCTTTAATTAAAATATCACTTCGGAAGTGAATTTAGCAGATTAAAAAGGAATATAATGAAATAGAAAGTGACGATTTTCATGGAGTAAATATGTCTAATTTCTATAAAACATTAAGGTAACACAAAACACTATGTAAAACTTCGTATTTTTAATTGAAAAGATTGTGAGTTATTTTGTCAAACTTTATGGGCCAAGATTACCAAGTCAGCACTACTATAGTCAAGATTTCCTAATATCTTTATTAGACAAGTGATAGTAAGATCTTGTCAAAATGGTAAAAGCCATTATAATGTCAATATTTCCTTGCACTCTAAAGTACGTACAATAAAGTCGAGACAACGATCGAACTTCTACTAAGTAGACACAGATGGTAATTTGAACATGAATTAAAATAATAATTAGCAATATTGTTAACTACGTTGAAGAAAATAGTCCGTTCTTTCGATAAACTTTGTATCTTATGTGTAATTCATAAAGACCATGAAAGTACCAGTAAACTCGTCATATTTATTTTAAACTCATTATATAAATAGTTCTATTGAGTTCATCTTTCTGTAGAACAAACATACTGTAGAAACGAGTAAACATATTTTTGCTATTATTTGTCTCTGAATTTTAATTAACGTTCGTTTGTTGTCTACGAGCACAAAATAATAAAACACAGGAAGAGTAGCAGAAGTTTGTTCATGAAGAGCAAAATAGTCAGAAACTATTTTATTTTTTTCCTTTCTTTTTGTTTTTGAAAAAAAAAATGAATGCTTGAAATCCACTGATGTTATGTATCTTTTTGTATTTCAGTTTGCTCTTCATATGTTGTTACATATAAACGACTCTTCATCATAAGCAGTAATTACATTTTTTCAACTTCAACTTAAGTTTCTTTTACAAACAGCAACAAAAGAATACTTTCCACAGTTTACCCGTTAGCTTTGATCTCCTGGAACATTTACTACAATGAACGTTCAAGTATTATGTAAGCATGCTTGTGTAATTTTAGACCCTTCCCCATGAACTTACGCAAGACGTCAAATTTTTTATTGTTATTTCTAACCGTAGTCTAAAAATGCTTAAATCGTTAAATCTATACTATGTTTTTAAGAGAATCTTAGGTAAGCATTACTCTGATACCCTCTCCCCCATTGTCAGAAAAAATAACAAAAGTTGAACATTATCCGCCCTGGATGCTTATGTAATACCTGAAGAACCTCACATTCAAAATCTCAAATTGGCATCAGAACGCTTCAAAATATATTTCAGATCTTTATAGCTACCTAAGGTCCTCTCGAAAGGGATGTATAATTTACTGGATATCCAAGAGAAAGGAAATGACCCTGGTCTTTGTTCAAGTTACCAATTATGGTTTGCCTGGTTTGATTAAGGCAGCATATCAAACAAATGAATGACAATTTGTTTGAACATATTCTTAAATATGGTTATTAGACGCTGGACCAACACTTCTCAATCAGCACAAAGCTGTATACGAGCAACACCTCAGGCGAGAAACCTGTTTTGGCTGGATGCCGTGTTTGTTCAACGTAGTTTTGGTCCAACATCGTGTTGGTTCTAAGCAGGTAACCCCAAAAAATAATTTAAGGTAATAATTTTTATTATCTTTTAAGTTTTATATATCTGAGGCTTTGTCAGAAGAGTACTAGAAGAGAAATTACCAGAACTTTACCGAGACCAAAAATATATAGGATGGCATTTCAAAAGAATTGAAAAATGTAACAAAACCAACAGCTGTGAAATGTTTGGACACACACACACACACATTTTGCAGTTGTTAGACAAAGTAAATTACAAAACCATTAGTCTATATTCTCAAACATTATTTTTACTCTTATGTCATATCATATAATTTGTAATATATATGCTGCTTTGCTACACTCTATTGACCTGTTGTGTGTTACTATTATCACATAAACAGAACTTTTCCAGTTAAATTAAATCTTACTATCTTCTCCCTGCCTTTCTAAAGTCAAGTTTCCATAACCATAAGTAACCTGTAAGAATCACTTAAAACTTTCTAAGTATGCGTTCCAAGACGTTTATAAACACTTTAACGACCATTAACTTGCGTTAGGTTATTTGACTTTTAGATTCATAAATTCTGTCATTGGTGCTTAAGATTCATCTTACCCCCCATAAAAATGTATATCACCATTCTTTCAATTTACTTTGGTTTCCTGTTGGAATTTACGGTGACCTTTGTTGAACATTGTACAT